>JABUQX010120164.1:0-36432 GCA_015478945.1 Trachelipus rathkii | reverse complement strand
ATACACTGCGTGAAAATATGACCCTAATACACTAAATTATCACCATAATGGAATAACTTAGGGCTGCCTAGACTTAACGAATAGTCCGCTTTACACATTAAAATCATTATATACTATCATACTTACTAATACACAACATGACCCTACTCTGGTATACCCTATAGTATATATCACCCAATAAATCTACATAATTATACATTAGTACTATAATATATATATATAATATATATATTATATATATATATATATATATATGAGTCAGATTTTTTTAATGCTCACAGCTAGTATGTAACTACGCGGCAAGCTTCCTACGTAAAACAAATTATATCACTATCTTGGAAATCCAAAAAGCACGGTGGAACTATTACTAATATGGATGGGATTTCTAACTTCTCTTCTCATTTATTTTTCATTTTTTTATCTCTCCATTCACTGCACTCTCTTCTATGATATTACGGCCCTTATTCTAATATGAACCCTCGGCGTCCACTTCGGTCACAACAATATCAACCATCTAGGATAACAACTTTACTTTCCCCAACACTAATATTAAAGGGTGATGCTCGAGCCGGATCGGGGGACAGAGGGGGGGACAAAGTCCCCGTCGTCACCGGGAGGCCGATACGACCCCGATCCTGCCATTCCGTTCTGCGAGATGGCCCTATATACATCTCTTATGGTTATTCATCTACCATGGCAACCCTTTAGTTAATCATATTGTCATATACGGGAACAGTCAGATATTGGTGGATGGAAGAGATAAACAAATCTAATATATTATATACTTCATTTAAGTGTTTACTCAATCTTAATAGAATACATAAGGAGTGGAATAGAGTATCGCTGTCACAAGATGGCAGTGCAGTCGGAGCCGTCTCTCAGAGACATAATTTGCTAAGGCGAAATTACACGCCTCATCAGGAGCTGGACATTAGACAAGTGACGAGAGAGTGGAGAGAATTCTCTACCCATCGATACCCCCACTACACACCTGTCCCCCGTTCAGCGGCTCCGAGATCCGTCACGGCCTAAATGGGGTGGAAATATTTTTTTTTTCCAATACTTTACCGTTATTTAATTATTTTAAAGAAACATAAAACCCAAAACATAACCAAAGCGGTGTTACTACCACTTTTCGCCAGCGTTACTTCCTCTATAGTATATATACCCTCAATAACAATAATTCTGGGAAATAACATCCCACCATCACATAGCAACATTGTACTTGAACCCAAGATATATATATACTAAAACAATTTCACATTTCACACTCTTAACAGAAAACTTAATTTGAAAAATGGGACATAGTACAACAATTAATATATTAAAATGGTACCACTACTACACTCAAGAATTAAGCATCTAATTTTAAACTTTTCCAAGAATACCATATCTAGTATATATCATCTCATTATAGAGTCAAAACCAAGAATATATATGAATAATAATAATAATTATAATCTAATTTTAAATTATTAAGTATTAATAATATATTATAGATATATGTAAATTATAAATTAATTGTTATCCTATCAAGAATATTTTCTTAAGTTATTATTTAGGAGCTGTTTATGAACAGGCTGCACTCAATGTGAGAAATATTCAGTGGAGGCAACTAACTAATTACGGGTTGAAATTTATTGTGGACGTTCTGAAAATTTTATGTTTGCTACTGATTATGGTCGAAAATGTTAATAAATTATAAAAATAAAAAACTCATTTGAGATTTACTTTATTTTGGCAAATAAGCCTGAGTGGACAACCAGCGTTCCACGTTAGTGATTTCCCTAGGGGAACCAAAACTTCAGCGAAAAAGAAAACACACACCATATATACATATTTCGCTCTCTTGCTACCACTGTCCTTTGTTCAATGATTGAGTTGAGTACAGAGTGGTGCTTCCGCCCCAATGAATTATCTCTGAGATTCAGAGAGTTATGTTGGTATTACGTTTCTAATTTTGTAGTTTCGGTTACATTTGCTTGATTTCGTCATTCAGAATCTGTAGAAACCACTGGGTTTCAACCTAATATCAATTTTTCCTCAGAGTTTAACAAACTTTATCATAAGCATAAATTCATTAACTCAGAGATGTGTTATTTATTAATAGCGTTTATCGGGGAGCTAATATTGTATATATTCTCATCGATATAATTAATATTCTAATAATTATCTTATGATTATTGTATTCAGTAATTTGTCGTTATGGTCAATTTAGATGCATTAAACAAAATGACGTCAAAATTTTTTCCCAATTATTGTTGCGGTATTATTTGCCAAATTGTGGTGTTCGAGACAAAATAATAGGCTTTATATTACATGGCGAAGCAACAGAAATACAGTTTCCTACGTTGAAGAAAATTAGAAACAAACGTGTCTTTAAAAAAATGCTTCTTTTTATGCAAATAACAGGAGTACCAATTTTGGTGGTTGCAAAAGACTTAGCAAAAATAATCTGTGGCAAAAACTTATAATTGAAATGATGATGGAGATTATCGGTATAATACCGTTTTGGTCACCCAAGTGTCTAGTTCTTGTCTCAAAGAAATATAATCGAATTATTATGACCACTATAATGTATTTAATTAATAATAATTATTGAATTATTTTATTGACAGGGTTGCCAAAGCCTGGCAACGTAATGGAAGCAGCGGAGGGGCCTCAAGGAATCTTGGAAGGGCTTTCAGAAGGAAAATCTGGATTTAGCATTCACTCATCATACGGATTTATGAACAATACAACATCTTGTGATAATAATTATTTATACCTTGTCTTCAAATTATTGTTAAAAGGTAATTATTTTCATCTTTTATTTATGTGCTTTTTTATTATTTATTATATATCTTCAATTTTAGATCCGTTTTTATTATATTTAAATTATGTGTTTATTTACCTTTTCTTTTCTTATCTGGCGGATTGCAATATTTTCTTCTTTGTTTCGACTCTCTATCGGTTTGCTATTGGTAACTATGGTGCTTTCTTTGTAGTGTGTTTATTCTTTAATACCCTTTGTTTTTTTTCTTATTGCCTTTCACTCTCGGTTTTTTTTTACTTTTCATCGCAGTTGCTTATCTTATCTTAATAATCTGTTCTGATAAACCAAGAGAACTACAGAAATAAATTATAATACTCACATTATAATTTTTCGGAAAACAAAAATACTACAACTTTATCCTTCTATAACATATCCACTCTATTCTGTCTTCTGGATTGAGGCTCCAGTTCCACCAGACTTTTAAACAAGATCGGCTCCATAGATAGGATCTTATTAACTATTTATTACTTATTTCAAGACCATTACTTTACTGGAGGGCGGGCGCGGGGAGCGCGCGCGCGGCGCTCATCGGGGAGAGATGTTGAGTGCAGAGTTACTTGAGCCTGGTATCTGATTGAGAGTGTGATGCGTGAGAGCGCGTTGAATCGAGTGTGTGCGAGTTGCAGAGTATGTCATGTTGATTATTTCAGTTATTGTTATTATTATTCTGTCTGTTCTTGTCTGTTGTTTTCATTTCTATGTGATTGTTGGCGATGGTGATTAGCGTCTCTAGTAGTGTCAGTTCGATATATGATGAGTCTGATCGTGAGCGCGCGCGAGAGTAGTTGTAGTGTAGTGAGCTATCTACGTCTGAGCTCGTATTAGCTGTATATAGTCTAGTGATGCATGACTGCGGATTATTGAGTGTATTGAGCGCGCGATGAGTGAGTTGGTGCCGAGTAGTGCGCGTCATTCCTATATGAGTTCATGGTCCTAGTTTTTCCCTTTGTATCACTTCCTCCTTCCACACCTCATTCAATCTCAATTCTGCATTTCTACTCTATATGGCATGCTGTAGACCTCGTTAGTCTCCCTACACATTATGTGTGCTCTATTTTGTCCCGGCGTGTTCCCGCCCGACGACCTCATATTCTATCTTGCATAAACATATTCATTCTTCGTGTGTAACCCTCGTTACTTCCTGTTTTAATTCAGCCTGTCTTCCTTTTCTTGTATTCCTTCTCTGTCTATTCCTCTACTTGGGTATTTAAATATAGAACTGACACTTAGAGTTTGTCTTCGCACTGACCTTACGTTTTTGTCAAAGCGCAACGCCTGCATAACTTCCTCTTCGTTAAAACAAATGTTACACACAAGAATTTAGTATATTCATTGAAGTGCAACTATATGTCACTATAAATTTAGCAGATTCTGCATAAGATAGCAACCTCTCTTATCAAAATTCCAGGATCAATTCCATTTTTTGTATTGAGCTAATTTATTTTTAACTGCATTTTTTTGATACTTGTGCTCCATAGAAATACGAACGCATTACATCTCAAGCATTTTTTTAGCACAAATGCAAAAAACGAAAATTCGGCTGCAAGATATCAGTATATTTTTACAGCCCTTACACAACTAGGTTGAATCTGCCTCCTTGGTATCGACTAATCGATGCATCGAAGAAATTTATTTTTTGGATCGAATCAGTACTTAGCCTTATATCTTACAATGTACACAAATTCAATATACACACTTATATTTAAAAAAATAAAAAATAAAAAAAAAAAAAAACAAATAAAAAACAAAAAAATTTAATTTAACTTTCAAAAAACTTTAGATGTTAGAAATTAAAACCTTTAACCATGAATGAATACCATATTGTATGTCTGTTAGTATTACAATAATCTCTATTCATTTTTCATAACATTTAATTGTTTTCAGTGTCTTTCTGATCTGCATTAGAAGTATAATTTTCCATACCTCAAGCTGCAAGTTTCTCATATTTTCTATATTATTCTTACTTAATATAGGATATCAGGGATTGGCATATAGAACAAAAATTTTTCACAATTGATATTACATGCTAACTGTTCATTAATTCTCTTGTTATTTTTTGAACAATTAAAAAATCATGATTTTTGATTTTTTTTTGATTTTGTTTTTCTTATTACATATTGAAAAAACATATCCAAACATTTTAGTTGAAAATATTTAATTTTGACATTGTATCAGCATTAGAAATAAAAAAATTTCTAATAATAAAAACATATATATCTTTTTAAATTATTTTTTCCATTTATTTTCCTTTCTCCAAATTAATAAGGCCAATCATATGCCGTTTTACAAGTTTCCCTTTTAAGACTGTTTCTGACTTGTCTTGTTTTACGGACCGATTTAGGCCTATTTAAAAGATTTTGAACTGAGAGATGCTCAGCTTTATTATGGGTTCTCATATCTTAAATCTAGTGCCTAGTAACTTTTCGCTGCACCATACATTAGCTTCCTTGAGCTCCAGGGTGGTCTTATTTTACACCACGGTCTTTTTTCTGCCTTTGTAATCGGCGTGGCTTCTTTCTGTCAGCCGATGTATTTTAATGTCTATGACTTAACATATTTTTACGTCCGCTGTTCTTTTTTTTTTCTTTCTTCTTAAGCTGTGATTAACCTCTCTGTGGCTTACTACTATGAACTAACACAGTTCCCGTTTTATTTTAGGCATGTTCCTCTAGGCCCTAGTGGCGTGCTTGTTGTTTTTGTAATGTTTGCGGACTATGGACATGGTTGTTTATTGTTGATTCCGCCGTCTGCTCTTTCTAGTTCTTGACTTATAGACTGTTCGCATACTTGCCCACTATTTCTGGTTGGTCATTTTCTTTGCTTGTCTATTAATGACATTAATACTTTCCTTTGTACTCTTTAATTACATACCTTTTTAATATGTCTATTGGGTAATTTATTAGATGAGCTGTCGTTAATTGCTCTTCGTCCTTATTCTTATTGATGTTCGTTTATTATAATTATACTTATAGTCTTATTACGTCGAGAGTAATACATTTTTATTGTTCATATTACTTTTTTGCTCTTCTAAACATACCAATTTTTTTTTTTATTTTCACATATATTCTCTCGTTCCTTAATCCCTCTTTCCTGAATTTATATCCATTTTCGTATTTATTAACTATACTACTATGACATATATATCACTTAAAAACTAATCTATGCCATCATATATCTTTATTATTATCAACTATATCGAAATTTAAAATAAGTTTGTTCTAATACCAATTGTTTTCATTTGTACTGTGCAACGTCGTACGATCTGAAACTATAGAGAAAACACTTGCATTAACCATATTACACAAATTGTTATAAATTTGATCATTTTATTTTCTAATATATAATCATTATATAATATAAATCAAATATTGATTTTTTGGTATTTTTTTAAATTTTTTATTTATTGGTGTTATTTCTATGTACCTTTCTTGATCTCTTGGTTACTTATTTTGTTGATTATACTATTTAGTCGGCGAACAATTTATCCTATTATATATTATTAACATATCACTGTTGTATGTTTGAAAACTAATATTTCTTCCTTGTTTTTGAATTCAACTATTTACGTTCTGATATTCAGGGTATTTTCAGTTCATTACAAATTAACAATGGCAATTTTTACCTCTTCAGTTCCCGTCCTGATTCATTGAGTTGTGTTTACTACGCTCAAAGAATTTCTCTTTAACCTATGTTATTCACTTCACTTGCTCGGCCTATAATATTCCCCATTCGGGTCTCAACTATGAATGCTTGGTAGAAGATATGAAGGCCGATTTCTCTGTATAAACCAGTCTTTCTGTTATCTCTTAGTTATTCTCCTTTTTTTTCTCTTTATATGTTATATATATCTATATATATACTACACAACACTTAAGTAAAAAGTTTTATTATTACTTATTGTGCTAATCAATTTTTCTTCCTTATAATTTCAAACCGAATTATTTTTAATTATTTTACAATTATGATTTTAATTGTCGGTCTATTACTATCGTCTTCTCTACCTTCCCTTCTCCATCATACAATTAGCTTATTTCCGGAGACTTACGAATGTGTATTAATACATTGATGAATTTCATATAGGTTTAGTTCACGTACTAATTTTTTTTTATGTAAATAGATCGATTCTTCACTAGATATTATTCATTTATGTTTTTCCATTCTCTAATTATATTATCAATATTTAAATTAATTATATTCATAAAAAGATAATATTATTTACATTATTCTAATTATATAATATTATTCTAATATTAATTATTTTATTACATTATTGTTAATTTTAATGATAAATATATCATCATCATCAAAGTTTATTGTTAATATATGATAAATTTTAATAATTGCTTTTTAGTTAACCCAGCCATTATTAATGGTCTATATTATAAATTATAATTGTCGGACTGTTTCCAAATCGACTGTTTTCCATAATATGAGCCCAGATAATTGCATCTCCATCCTTATCCCACTTATCCTCCATATATCTGCATTCAACATCTCTCTTGGCTCGGGACATTTGCGGGCCATCCGTCGTGTTAAAAATTTGACCTAGGTTCCCCTTCTCTACGCGAACACCCTTATTCTCACATTCTCCATTATTATGTTTTTTCTTACATAACTAGTACGAGTTGGTCCAGAGTGAGTAGCATAAAGCACACCATCGACAGTTGGAGCAACACGCAGGTCTCGATCCACTGCTCGGAGAGCTCCCATCCCACTTTGGGGGGGTCTTCTGGCGCTCCAGAAGGGACAAATGGTTGTCCACATCGGATATTATAAAGGTATACGACACTCAGTCAAACCAGGAGGTACCATGCATATCATCCAGTTGCTGGAGCTGCATTAGAAATTGTTCTTACTCTTCTTCCACTTGATATAATTTATGAGTTGATGGTTCATCTATTCACTGAGGGTCTGTTATTGCTTAGTTAGTACTTGTACGTTGTTTGGAGACCGCTATTGTACTGGAAAACATCCTGCTCCTTGAATTTGTTCATTTCTACGCTACCACGGAATATTCGAAGCCTGGGTATTTTCATAATCTACAAGCACGGAGAGATGCGTAACTGCTTCAGTTTATTTTTCGCAGTTATTGGAGTCCTGGCCAGAACTGCTGGGCAGGACTATGGGAATAGTAAAACTTAGAGATAGACTGCAATATATCTCTAAATGGCCGACATTGTCTATAAACCACAATATTTATTATATTTTGGTGGTGTAAAAAGGTGAGGTTGGATGACTTTTCTGGTAAAGTGAGTCGGGCTTGTCAGAAATCCGGCATTGGCACTCAGCCAAGTATGCTTGATCTTCTGTATAAATACTCAATGAAAAGATAAATTTGTTTCCCCTTTTAAAACAGGGAGTGCGTTCGTCTAGTGATCATTTCAAGAGCCACAGGTTTCCTATTCAAAGCCGTCTCGGCGAGGACTATTCGGGTCGGCCAATTTGATATCGTCTACAGACGCGACTGGTTATTGCGCAATCTAGTGCTGTTTCGAGTTCGGCATTCTGTACTTCAGGGAACTTCCAAATGCTGTTATGCCACAGCGCGGGGAGTTTTCTACCACATCTCTACGGGGTGACTTCCGTACCTATAGGGTTTGTGGCTCCCCCCCTGTCCCTACGGACCAATCTGAATCGCTACATGCTGACCTTATATATATATATAATATATATATATAATATATAATTATTATATTTATATATATATATTATATATATTATAATATATATATATATATATATATATATATAACTATTCTGTTCATTTCTATATTTATTAATCTCATTTAGACGGTACTTTGCAAAGTGGTCAATATTTAGTCAATCAATGGCCGACATGATACGATACACGGCGTTTGAAAGTGTGCATTGCTTCAAACTTTACCAGTAGAGTAAATGTATAAGAATGAGCATAGCAGTTACGTTTGGGGCCAATAAAGTGTACATAAAAATTATGAAACTGTGTGGGAAGGCCAATCGCACGAACTCTCTTCAAAGGAGGATGTATACGATTCAGAAGAGCAGCGTCCGTTATGATAGTGATGATATAAGGAAAATGATGCTATCGTTCGATGGTCAGATAGAAATTGGAACAGAGCAGTAGAGTTGGCAAGCCGAAAAGCTTTGGAGTCCCTTTCAAGGCATATTTTCAAGGCAAAGTTTTACCCTTTCAAGGTAAAGTTTCAAACTAAAGTTTTACCCTTTCAAGCCAAAGTTTCAAGGCAAAGTTTTACCCTTTCAAGGTAAAGTTTCAAACTAAAGTTTTACCCTTTCAAGCCAAAGTTTCAAGGCAAAGTTTTACCCTTTCAAGGTAAAGTTTCAAACTAAAGTTTTACCCTTTTAACCCAAAGTTTCAAGGCAAAGTTTTACCCTTTCAAGGTAAAGTTTCAAACCAAAGTTTTACCCTTTCAAGGCAAAGTTTTCCCCTTTCAGGGTAAAGTTTCAAGGTAAAATTTCAAACCAAAGTTTTACCCTTTCAAGGCAAAATTTTATCCTTTCAAGGCTAAATTTTACCCTTTCAAGGCAAAGTTTTACCCTTTCAAGGCAAAGCTGCATATACGAAACAACCCAAACATGTAATACACCAGGATGAACAATCCCCCTATATAGAACAAGCAATTGGGGTGGTGTGAAGAAGATCTGAAAGCAGTTAAGTGTACTAAAAGTTTTAGAAGATTGTTTAGTAAATAAGATAATGTGATACTCACAGAAAAAGATCACGAGAGAATCAAAAACCACGAAAGTTAAAAGAAGAAAGTTTGACTTGCAATGTTTTCGAAGATGTTTCAGTTGTGTAAAAGATGATGGAATTTAATCACCAATAGAGGGCTCCTTTCAAAAGCCATATTGAAGACCTAAGACAATATTTGAAGATTTAACATGTTTCCAAAACTACCTCTTAAGGAAAAACTCGAAAATTTTCGAAAGGATCGAAGTTAAAGCGATAGGACGATGGGTAGAGAGTTGAGAGGGTTCTTCCATTTTTGGCACAGATTGAATGACTGCATGTTTTCCAGCAGAAAAAGATCAAAAATGATTTAAACTCATACAGGGTGCAATCTTGGAAACGAAAACTTCCTGGACTACGAAAGAATACCGTTATTACCATACACCACTGATTCCCAAAGTGGTCTATATAGACCCCCAGTGGTCTACGCCGTCCTCCAAAGGGTCCATGGGAGTTCATAAAAAATTTGGGGGTTCATGAGACGTAAATGGGGGTCAACGATAATGGATCTCATTTAAGCTTTATATATTAATTAAATTAAATTAGTATATTTCATAAAATTGTGTAAGTTGTGCCCATTCGCTTTGTGGTGGCAATACACTTTGAACTTATAAAAACTTGCCCACAATGATATACCAGTATCATCATGCTACACACATACGCGTAGTAGAAATTCTGTTCATCTGCCTCAGAGTAGCGAAGCCAACGTAAGTAAGATCGTAACTTTGCAATGAACTTGCTCAATTCGTCATTCAATAAATACGTATGTGAGAGTCAAATATGTTCATTTGTTTCCTGAGTCTTGAAAAAAAGGAAAGTGTTAAGAAAATATTTTTCAAAAATATCGACGACTTGTTCTGCACAAACAAATTAAGAAATGAACTAGAAGTGAATCAATGTTTATTTTTCTACATTGTCCGAGCATGAGGTCCAATAATTTTTTTTATAAAATTTTAGTTTTGTACTCATAGTTAGCAAAGATAGATAAATTACGCTGATCATGACTCGAGCTTTTTTATGTTCCAATGACTTGAGTTTTTTGATGTTGCAATAAGCAGGGTTTTTATAATTTATAATTAGGAAATTCGTGAAAACGGGAGCAAAGTGAGTGGGACAGAGGGATATTCTCGGCATTAGTCATGTTATAACTTTGCTATATATTATATATATATACTATATATATATATATATATATATATATATATATTTTATATTATATATATAATATATATATATTATATATATAGATATATGTAGAAATTTTTACGCAAAAAATCAATATAGGTTTAGCCAGGGGGTTCTACCCAAAAACGAAAAAACAGTTTTGGTAAATCAGGGAAAAACTAACGGTCCTCGCTATGCCAAAGCACAACTGGTGATAAGGAGTTTTCTATTATTATATATTATTATATATTATTATTATTATTCATTATTATTTATTATTAATTTTATTATTATTATTATTATTATTATTAATTCATTATTAGAGGTAGCAGAAATCAAATATTTAGAAAGAATACCAATTTTAGATAACGAGTGAGGGAACGATTTTGGAAAAGAAATTTTAAGAATCATCTATGATCAGGATTGGGGATTTTTTAATTTTTTTAGGAACAAAGCAATTATTTAAATTTATTTTCATCTTAGTGATTTCTATATTATTTATTTTTAATAGTTTGGTGCTTTGAAAGCCAGTCAATGATGTTTTTCTTTTTAGGGTCAACTTACTTTTTTAATTATTAAGCTTTCCAAAATTCAAGAGCAGATTCATGACCACTTGGCCCTCAATTTGGCACTTCTCCCGTTCACCGCTACCTTAATATTACTCCCAACGTCTTCGGTGGTTGTAAAGATGATAACTTATTCTTATCTTAGTTTACTTTCAAAGCCCCGGTTATTTAAATTATATATAATTAAGTTGCGAACCTCTGGGTCTTATGAGTTATTTGTGACGTGAGAACCATTTGGACTCACCACTTTCTCTCCTTTTTCATGTTCTTTTTGAACTTCATGAAAAAGCCGATGTTGTTGTATTAAACTTGGGTCGATTGCACTCAATTGATTTTTACCTTTTTATTTACTTTAGTGAAATCTTCTCATCATTTATGGAGCTCTATTTTGGCTGGTGCGACTTTAACTGACGGAATAGTCCGGATTTAATTAAGTTGACCGAAGAGAAAATTAATGAGAATAAATGTCATATAAATTCATGATTTGGGCAAGGGATAGATCAATAGGATTGAAAAGTAGTAGGATTTAAAATAAAGAAAATAAGTTATCTAGAAAACATTGTAGTTTAAAAACTGAAAGGGAAAATAAATATTAGAGTAGTTAGTAGAGATAAATAAAGAGAAAGAGGAGGTGAATATAGTTGCATAGGCAAAAGAGATGAAGTCACTAAAGTCATTAGGTAGATTAATCTGTAAACAAAATTAGAAGCATCGGAATAAATAATATTCGCTACTCCACTTAGATCAAAAAGTTTGTTAGCGATAGATAGATAGAGTGAGGTAACATCATGAGTAAGGTTTCTTTTTATCATCTTTTGCTTTACATTAAATTAACTATTACTTGTAAAATGTGACAATTCATGTTACCAGCTAGATAAGAAGAAGAAGAAGAATTGAGAAAAGATAGAAAGAATGAAGATAGACGGAGTGAGAGAAGAAGATCTAGAAGAAGATCAAGAAGAAGAAGAAAAGCAAAAGAATCAAAGAAAAAAGAGAAGTGATTGTTAGATTAGTTGAAACCAGTTCATTACATTACAGTGAGGGTACTCTTTTAAACTGGACGAATCTTTCGGACGCAGTGGGAATTCTATTAAAGATGAGAAAAATCCGTTCTTAATCAAAGCAGTTCTTCAGAACTGCTGGTAATGAAGAAGAGCCGTGCCGCTGTTTTGATGCCGCATAGCAGAGTGCGGGGTTGTTCCATCTATATTCTTTATCTCTGTATTCTCCTGTTTTGTTACAATCTTTCAAGTTTCTTTACCCCACTTACGAGAGCCCGGTTAGCATTTTTTCTCTTGAGGAACCTAGTGGGTTCTACTTCGGTTTCCATTCTTGTGCTTTTGTGGTGGCATTACAACTTTTTCTGGTAGAGCGTGGCACTGTGTTATGTACCTTCCTATTTGAAGTGGTTCTCAACTTGGAATTACATTACTTAACTATGCTTCAACCTGGAAGGAATCCCAGTTCCTTCTGTTCACCTCCGGGCCGAGCATTGGAAGTAACCTAATTTCCATTTCTTCTTCCCTCCCATTTTTCGTATCTGGGACTAGTCCAATAAAAAGAGAGTCGATTTTATATGGAAGAGTCCACACAGGAAGTGGGTGGTTATCCACTCCTGTTCTTCTTCTCTTTGTGGCCCATTGGGCTTGTTTTTCACGCTGTTTCTTTGGGACGTTCTTATCGCTCGTACCATTGTGACGGGGCCCAAGTTCTTTGTTTCTGCTGTCTATATGGGAACTATACAGACGTAGTATCCTCTGTACTCACAATATCTTCACATCACTTTCATACTCTTTTCAACCTTGGGTGTGTTTCTTTCTATAACCCCCACATTGATGATTCTCTTTCTCTTCTCCGGTGGTCTCTTCCCTGCGTTCTCTCACGGGTGGGCTCTTGTCTTTCGTTTCTGGTTTTGGGGTTCGTGGAGCTCCAGTCTGCCCTCTCTTTTTCTTCTTTCTTCTTGCTCTTGCTCCTTCTCTCTCCGTCTAGTTGCCCTGCGCGCTTCTCTTCCCTTTTCCCTCTGTACTCCTTCTCGTTGTCTTTTTCGACTGTTGCCCTCATCCGAGCGGTTTTTCTTTATCACTAGGCCTCGTGCACTCGTGCGCCCCGGCGGGGCGTGCGGGCTATTTGCCTTCGTCTGTTTTTACTCTCCTTTGCTCTCTCTTTCTTATCTCCTCTTCTCATATCTCTCTTTCTCTTCCTTCTCTCTCTCTCGTCTATATCTCTCTCACTTACGAACACTCTCTTATCTCTTTCACTCTCTAGCTTAGTGCATTAATTAATACAGGAGTAACGGTTCCCACCTTGAATTCTATTTATACTTGCCGCTTCTGAGCTTTGGCAAACCTTTGACTCTTGGTCAAGTTCTTGTTGCTTCTTAATGCATTACCATAACTTTATAACTTTCTATTCTTGCTAGAAGGCTGTTGTTCTACTCATTTTTAATTCATTACCGTTGACCTATAATGTAGATGAAGTGGTGTGTAGGGTGGGCTACGCTCTTAAGTCACATTTATTAACTATCTTCCGATAGTTGCTCATGATGAGGTTCTATCGATACTTGTGGACACTCTACCTAGATTGTTCTGCGGAACATGGGCTAGCCTATAACGCGACGTAAAGGATTTGGAAGTCATTTCAGGTACTAAGTAATCATTTTTGTCCCCAAAATAATTCCTTTGTAAATCATTTACTTCTCTTTCTCCCATTTACTCCTGCCAGTTATTTAATTATAGGTAATCTGGTAAAGTGAGCGCTCTAGGTGCTTAGAATTTACATTTACATATTTCTTTATACATATATCAATTTCTCTACATAAGGTGGCGGGTGAATTACCATTGGGGACAATTAAAGATAGAATAATACTTTAATGCATAACATGACGTTCTACTACAATGGTCGTAAAGAAAGTGTTGCAGCTTACTACAGGTGGCCATGTATAGGCCTAGTTATAGAAAACTTTGTATTTAATATTATTCTAAGTACCTCCTCTCTCCTGGTATAGTATTAACCTTATCGCTGATCTGGACGAAGAATACTCCCATACTTATATCATATGATAATAGCTCTTCACCAGATATATTAAATTGTATTTCAATAGATAAGTTCATATTGGTATAAATATAGTACTCTTAAAGTTCATTGCCTCCAATCATTAATACAATAGATGTTTATTCGTAGCTACATGGTTTGAAGAAGCTCTTAGAGCGATTCCGAACGATTAGTTCGTAGGTATGGCGAACCGTAGGTTCTTTGTCAACCGCGGAGTCCCGAGAGTATGTGGATGTCATCCAGAGGTAACTGATCACCACGAATAAAGTTTATCCTCTATATTAGATTACTAATCCTGATAGATATGGCTCTATAATAAAAGTTTAAGTAAGCACTGAAACTAAATAAATACAAAAATCGTGGAATTGAAAGGTCCATAAATGCATTAAGGCAACTAACTGTCTTCAGTATCTACTCTTTCTACTCAACTATTTTCAACTATGTTACGAGAAACTGAATATCAGATCCAATTGATTGATACAAAATTTTAATTTACCTTTAATTATAAGACGTATGAAATTGTGTATCTAGGAAAGTTCTTATAATCTCAATGGTGGTATGAATGACCACAGTCAAGATCTATCTTTCATTTAAATTCCCATTTCTGGACATAGTTAATACCTTCTTATATGTTTTTTTATATTCTTTTTAATTATAATAAGGGCTAATGCAGATATCGGTTATATGATACTCTTGAATTCGGATAAAATTATAATTTTTGGAGGTTTGGAAACAAGTCGGAACCGGAACTATACTGCTATATCGGCGTTGATCTTCTCCCAGCCCTGTATTTCAATGGACTTCCGTCGCTCGTTGAATCCGACTTTTGTTATTTCCCTAGTAGAAACATTTATAATGGCATTGGTATTACCAATATAATGATCCCAATGTGACGTTAAATAAACACGTAAAACAAAAAAAAATAAATCTTACGGTAATAATCAGCGCGCAAAAAAAGTATATGGCAGAATATCATAATTGTTTAAATTTACAACCATATGAATAACCCCTTTTTTTTTAATTGCCCGAACGCCAACTATCTTTCGATATAAAATTTTCTAGTTGTAGGCTGGGTAAACTTATGTATGGTATTTTGGTGCCTCTGGGAAACCATTGATCGGTTTCAATTCACGTACTCATTCTTTCAGGAAAATATGATCCGGTTTACTACAATCTCCAATGGGGTCTGGGGTAGGGGGCGGGTGGCAACACCGAGGTCACTACACTGGCTATTCAGCTTTAATAGCCCATAACTGTTTATTGGTTTGAAATTGGGTAAGCGTTCTGGAGGATGATTAATATATTACTTTAAGGGTTATATGCTTCTACGCCTCTATAAAACCACAATCTAAAAGCCGAACACCATTATAATACTCTAATCTACGGAAAGTCTCCTTTAACGTTATTATCTAGTATGAAACCTAGTAAGGTCGTAAAAATCAGAGCTAGGGCCGTTGCGTCTTACCTATGCGCCTTATGGTGTACACTATCAATTCGTAAGGCCGCTAAAGGCGCATAGGCGCAACATAAATTTTTTCTAAAATAAAAAGACGTAGACTATAAGCATTTAGGCGCTAATCAAGTATAACTCAATTACTCTGCGCTCATATAGCCGAAAGCTAATATAAATTACGAAAACTAAAAAAAAAAAGCTAATTTTTTTTTTTTACCTTAATGCGATCGTTAGAAGCATTGGCTAACTTAATAAATCATTTTCTATAATTGCATTTTACCACTTCAAAACAATACAACTACTTATATATATACTTATATAATATACTTTATAATATATATATAAAAATTTTATATATATCTCTATATTCATTTCTTATTTATCTATTATATTTATCTATATATATATTACTTTTTTATATTTATTAAATCTATATCTATATATAATATCTATATAGTACTATAATATTACAGCTCACGCTTATTGAGGCTACCTTTCTTACATTATCGGTACAAATCTATTTGGGATACCTCCATAATTATATATATTTTAAAATACTAATTATTTAAAATATCTCTAATATTTATATAAAAAGTAATTAAAAATAAACTTTTTAATTATTTTTCCATAACTGCCATTATGTAGATCAGAATGGTTTTTAATCATTTTGATTTTAATTTTAATAGATTTGGGGTATGGAATATTTTCTATTATATTATCGAGTTCGATACACCTATTTATAGTAATATAGTTCAATAGGCTCCAGTTAGTAGGATCGATTTAATAGTCATACTCGGCATTTCAAAATTCCTTTAAGGAGTATAGATAGGTACCGGATATAGTCAAGTATATTTAGAGCTTTAAACAGGCTGTGAATATTTTTTATAACTAAATTGAAAGATGGATGCGGATGTATGCCATAGCGACATGATAATATACCTCAGTTGTAAATTTCTAAGTTATATTGTAAGGTAATTATTAATTTATGAGGATGGTCACTTCTACCCTGAGGGTGGAATCGCCGATATTGTCTAGCTTACAGTACCCCTTATAGTGGCGTGATTCTGTAAGCGGGTTAGAGTTTAAAGCCTAACGAGAAGATTTGGATGAGCGTCGATTGTAAATCGAACATCTCGGCGCAGCCGAGATTACGTCCAGCGCGCTCGAGAGCGCGTTCGTGCGAGCTACATCACACTACACACAATATTTATATCACAATCACTAACATCTCTACAACTACAAACCACATACACACACACACACACTCCATCTACATCACAACTACACATACTATTCTCACACACACACACATACCTCTAATTTATTTATTATTTAATTTATTATTACTGGGGCCAGACACGTTTTAGGGTCGCATGTGATAGTGTGTGTCCCGACAGTGAATATCACTTCCTTGATAGTTTTCCGTTTTATATATTACACGTCAATTTGTCCCTTCTGTCGTTTCTCATCTTTGTTCTCACCTGCTACAAGGGTACTCATCCACCATCGGATATCATCCACACGTTCAGCGCCTGTTTTTTATCTGCGCTTCGATATGTCCGATTTTTTGAGGTCACTCCTTCGGACAGACGCTTTGTTCTGTGTCTTGGAACATCTATGTGTTCGCTATCCCCTAGCACATTATCGTTTACGGGTTCAGGCTCCCTGGGTCTTCATGCGCTAAGGGGTCCCGCCTGGCAGTGGGTTAATCGGAGACGCATTTTTCTCCCGCGTCGTATGTCCTGGGGCTCCGCTCTCGGACGCACGCGCTCCGCCCTCCTCGCATCCCTTGAAGGTAAATTTCGGCTACCGTGAGGCTGTCCGTGCACCCTTTTAGTCGCTCCCGTAGGACCAAGCGCAGCGATTTTTCCGACTCAATTCACTTGGCAATGGAAGTTTGTTTATTTTATTATTAATTATGTATATTATTATTATTATTATTATTGTTTATTTTTATTTCCTTTTGATTTTATACTATTATTATTTATCTATTATTTATTATATATCATGTATTTTAGTTTTTCAACTGAAGATGGACATTTCCATTATCTTAAGGGCAGCAATTCTCCAGGGCTATGGTCTGCAGCTTTAGTTATTACTATATCTACATGGGTTAGGGATTGTTTACCTCCATGTTCGTTATGCGGGAGGCCCTATAAATCTGTGGAGGGGTGTGTTATATATGGACGCTTAGGAGGTACGGTTTTAATTCGTTCTGTTATGTATTGTATGTATGTCTTACGCATTCGTTCCCGTATCTTTTTACGACGTTTTCCCGGTCGGGGCGCCCTCCATAGATGGGGCGACCCCACGCACTCACTCGCGTAACGCATTCTCTCCTCTCTCTTCTAAAATCGATTATGCTTTGTTTTTGTACAAGGTTGGCTATGAAAGATCTATCTGGTGAGTAGGCGCTTCCAGAGTGTAACATCTGGCCAGGAGTCATGGAAAGAGTACTGGTGATAGTGGGGGTAATCTCGGGATTTTGTTCCGGCTGGCTGCAACCCGGTGACGGGTTCGGACTGTGATGGCACCTCGCGGGGGCGGTGGCTCTCCGACGCTTAATCCAACAAGTCGTACCCTAACAACAACAGGTCTGTTTGGTTGTGCTTATTTTGTGGGTGGTAGGGGCGGAAGGTCTACTTAGATGCTCTCTCGAACCTATCGCCACCTCTCCGGTCGGTGGGGTACTATGCAGATCTGTCGCTCCCAGGCGTGTTCCTGTTCTCTAGCCGAACCCCCTAATTGGGGAGGGGGGGTCCCGTCCGAGCTTCCGCTTCTTTCGGACAACAATGAGGAAAGAGATCACAGTTAGTCGCCACAATATAAAAAAAGGTAGTAGAATTGCAAGAATGGAATTCGAAAGATAAAATAAAGAGGGAAAGAATAAAGAAGGAGTCTGACTCAGAGGAGTTAGCATTGATGGACCGTCAGATTATTGTGCACCAATGTATAAATTTATTCTGCAATGATAGGTTTATTTAAATATTACTTTCAGTTGTAATGATACATATGTTTAAAGTGGTTCTTATTATGTATTATATTGGAGTTCTGTAGATTTTTTCGAAAAAATATATGGTTTCAGTAACCATCAAGGAAATACAACAATTAATAAATAAATAATAATAAATTATATAACAATTTTCTTATTCATTTCTTATTGATTTTATACTTATCACAAAATTTACAAGTTTTTACTATACCCTAAAATCGGCCAGTAAAATCCTAAATCAATAACACCTTAATTCTCAAAAGCCTCACCATCCACCTTTTCCCTTTACCTGACCAATTATACTTGTGATAAATTCTTATTTGATTAACTATATTTGATATATATAGGTCACATCTATTGTAGTATCTTTTTGGATAAACATAAATAAATCTAAGTTCCTTTACAATCTTCTAAATACCATACTTACTCCCCAATACCCTTCACCCTTGGGCTTTTGGTCGCTAAACTATAAGTTTTTCGGTACCCACATTAATAAACAGCTACTTAGTACATCTTGAACTAATGAATATACAGCCACCAAAGACAACACTTAACACATCTTAACAGGAGTAAACTGTTAACGTGTAACAAAGTTCCACACTTAACACAGTAAAGTCAATATACGCATAGGGCAAAGGAGAAACCCGCTAACCTACTTGGTCCATCGTTGTGTTCTAGAACGATTATTTCGGGCCCCTGGTTATACGGACATCCATCCACAGCTTAATTCGCGATTTAAGAGCCTGTTAGGTTTTATTTAGGGTGGTCTTTAGGAACACAATGATTGTACCTCCTTTACGGCGGTATATTTTATGCACCGTGTTGTAGATTTATTTCTATCAATTCGCGAAGCAGTCCATTATTGATACCTTAGCATCCTAAGTACACCCACGATTTTTTTCATCGAGTTCACAATTTTAAGGCTAGACATGAGGTTGGGGCCATCAGGTCTGTGAGTTATCATGACGGAGAAATGATAAACTGTACACCGTAGACAACAAACCTAACACATCTTGACGCAGCGATACTAAGTCAGTCATCTATTTAACTATTATAGCATCACACCATGGGTCAGATTTTGCCCCCGGTGATTTTTTATCTTCATTTAGGGAATTTTATGACCATGTATATTGTGTAATGATCTAATCTACACTTGGGGTTCGAGTATTCAGGAGAGAATTCCAGCGTAAACCTCCATATCTCGCAGAGCGACGTTGCCGCTCTTCTGGTCAGCTTCATTTCTTTTGGTCGCCTCTAGACGTATGACAACCCGGTTAAATCCCTCGTTTACATTAGTTATCCAGCCGGTAAAGTACTTCACTCTATATAGCACAAGGCAGAGTTCCATTCACCCTAACAACGCTTTGTGTTATACCTATTCATCCACTTAATCTCAGTATGCACCGATACAGAAGTATAGATCCTCGACGTAAGAGGAATGCCTTGGTGTCATATTCACAAATAAGCTGCCCTCACAATCACACATCAAATCACGAACTACGGCAATTATCGAGGGTGCTAGTTTCTCAATAGTGGCAAACACGTATCGACACGATTCCTTAAGTCACGAGGATATTACCTCACTCGTCCTCCAACTAATGATCACCACTCGAACACGATCCGTTATTCACACACCCGCAACGGGCCAGACACAGAACTAACCGAGAGCTCACAAGCAAACATATTTTTTAATACATCCTACATACTGTCCCGTCTGAGTCTACCATTTCCGGCCTATAGTCCACTAATCCATTGTACAATCTGATTATTATTATCTTCTCTACACGATTGATAATCAGCCGGCTAATCGGGATCTCCGGTATACAATTCCAGGGTTAAAAATACAAATATTTTAGCATTTATCCCTAACTACTCTTCCACCCTTAACTTTCTAAACACTCCAGCCATAATTACCCCTCTCTCATAATGCTGGTTAATTTCGGTACTAAACCAATAAGTCAACTAGTATTTCTTTACCTCTTAACTCTCGTAATTAAGTTAAATTATGAGCAATCTCTTAATAATATATACTTAACACTCATCTTTTTCTAATAGTACCTTCACTCTGCATACATACATGCTTCGATGAATAAAAGATAGAATTCCAACAACTTAGCAATATAAAATAGCGAATCATAAAAGTCAACGGAATAGATACTACAATGTTATTCTCATTTTTATACATCATAATAATCGGGTCCGGGTTCAGGTTGAAGACGAAGCACAGGGCGATGTATAATTTATGTGCGTCGTGCCGCCGCCATTTAAATAGGCCATCCTTAGCAGTGGTGTGTTTCTCTAAAATATTAAAGTAAAGTTTTTTTTAGTACTATGGATTAAAATGAGAACATTATAGATTTCAAATGTTCGCATGGTATCGTATCTCTAATATAATATTCATAATCTCTAAAAGAACTTCAATCTCACTACCTTAAATTATGATAAAGGATGAATACATTTATAAAATAAATAAACCAGGCCAATGGATCCCAAGTTTAAATATTAAAATAATAATAAACTCAATTTTCTCCGTCCCCTTGCCCTTACATCTCACAATTAGTCATAACGCAGCTATTCCAGCAGTTCAAAACTCTTTGGAGCCTTAGACTTAAGAGATATTTTGGAAATTAGGTAAACATTATTTATATACTTTAAATATATCTTCCCAAATAATCAAATTCTTTTTCATAATAATATCATAATATAATAATATAATATTAATACAGAAAGTACAGTCATAATAATATGATAGAAGTAAACTCCTTATAAATATAACTAATAATATAAAATAAATCAAAAATAAATAAATCTTAAGTAATAATGAACAAAAATAAAAAATGATTATAAATATTAATATATAATAATAATAATAAAAATATAATATCTAGCTATATATAATATATATATTTATATACCTATATAATATATATATATTTAGTATTAATACATTATTTATGATATAATTTTTATTTATATATAATACTTATTAATAATCTATATTTTATTATTATATTATATATTATATATATATTACTTATCTTTATATTTTGATATATATATATATTATTAATATAGAGGAAAGGAGAGAGAGGAGAGGAGAGAGATTTTAATAGTAAGGCCGTGCGGCCCAGCATTTCGAGCCCTTGTGCACAGTGAGCAGTGTTTAATACCACCCGAATTTAATATAATATAATTATAATAATAATATATATAATAATATAATAATAATTATATTAATATAATAATATAAATAATAATAATAATAATAATAATCTTGAGAGAAATTGAAAATTCCCTCCTCCCCAGTCAACCTCTACCAACATGCTCATGCAATTCCACAATTCACCTCGCTTCGCTATTTATTATATATATATATATATATATATATATATATATATATATATATATTATATATATATATATATTATATATATATTAATATTATATATATATATATTATATATATTATATTTTAATATATATACCATATATATTATATATATTATATTATATATATATATATTTATATATTTTATATATATATATTTATATATATATATATATATATTATAATATATATATATATTATATTATATATTATATATATATTATATATATAATATATATATAAATTATTAAGTGAGAGAGAGGAGAGATTTTTGTGCGTGCGCATCATTGCTCCACATGTTTAATACCGAAAATTTTTAATAATAATTAATAATATATAATCATTTATTCATAATAATAATAATTACAATGAGAATAATTAATAATTAATGAAAAATTTTTATTTATTCTATCATTTTTTATTTAAAAATATTACAAGGACAATGCGTAAATAATTATTTTGTCTCTAGAACTAGAACGAGGAGCAATATCTTTGAACAAACGCCGGCCAGACAATGGAAAGCTGAATTATATATAATTATATATAATATATATATATTATATATAATATTTATATATTATATATAATTCTATATATATATATATATTATATATATATATATATCATTAATGCTATGAGTTTATGTTCCTTATTTAATTTTATGAGTTTTTCATACTTAATAGTATAATTATATACATACAATATGACATTATAGTTAACAACAGATTTACTTACACCAGATACTTACTCACAACAGATTACTTACACTACCAACAGATTTTATTACCCCAACAACAGATTTACTAACTCGAAATATTTACTTAGCAACAGATTTACTTACACACACACACACACACCCACACCCAAACTCTCATAATATATATATATATTCTCACACAGATTTACTTACTCACACAGATTTATACACTCACAAGATTTATTAACTCCACGATTCTACCTCAATTATACTAAGTGTTTTGTAAATTAGAATCAAGTTTAGATCAATTCATTTTTTTTTACCTCTAATTTTTATGGTTTAATAGTTGAAAGTTTCTTATGTAGAGCGTGTCCATTTAAAATTTACACACAATGAACCTCAGTAATCCTTAAACTCGTTCCTGTAACTTTGAAAGAAAAAATATATGGAGTTAATATTTATTTTTTAATATTTGAGATTTACATATTTAAAGAAATTTTTTTTTTATTTTCTCACTCAATTTTTTGTATATCGTTTATCTGACCTATGTGAAATTAGAATACAACTAAATGTCGTGGAGTCTTTTTTTTTCTAAAGGTCCTCCTAAAGGTAGTTTACAGTATAGTAATTAATCCAGCTGATGAACAAAGAAAAAATTAAAAATTTTTTTTAAATATTTTAGGTCAATAATGATGGAAAGCAAAAAAGAAAGGAGGATGAAGGTTATTCCTTCTAGGTAGTCAACAACCTAGGTTTTAAGGGTCGAGAGACCGAATTTAAAGGTTGAAAGACCGTTTTCAATAGCTTTAGAGCAACCAAAAAGAGGGCGAGCCCCCAAAGGGGCTTTTTTTGGTTCCTAGAAGGTTTAAATGATCGGTAGATCATTTTGATGGTTCCAATCGATTTATCGTTGACCTTTACTTACCACTATATCGATGTTTAAATCGCTTCTACGTGATTCTGGTTGGCTTAATACAAATACAATATGAAGTTAGAGAAAGAAAATTATTTAAAAATTCAGTCGTTTAATCGCTGTAGTGACAGGTGTAAATTGGAAGGCCGAAGTAAAATCCGGAAAGTAAAACAGGAAGTAAATTTTCGCCCTTCGATCGACGAAAAAAACCGCAAGATAGATAAAAGAAAACAGATAAAAAAAAAAATAAATAAATAAATAAATAAATAAATAAATAAATTAATTAATAAATTAATTAATAAATTAATTAATTAATAAAAAATAAATAAATAATAATAAATAAATAAATAAATAAATAAATCAAAAAATAAAAAATAAATAACAGTAATAATAAATATTATATATATATATAATATAGTATATAGTAATATTATATTATATATATAAAATATAATATAGATATATATATAAATAAATATATTAAATATTATTATATCATAATATATAATATAAACCGTATATGGCCCCGCACCGCCACAGGATGTACGTACCAGCGCACAAACCCTTAAAAAATTAAACTTGATCGTTAGAAGTACTGAAAATTTGGAGCACTGGTAATAGAGGATTCGGAGAATATGGAGAAGCGATTACAGAGCGGATTTCGAAGTTTTTTCGGCAGTGCCGTTGTAGACCCCCCCGAGAGGGAGGGTCCCTTCCTTGTAAAAAAGAATGAAATGCATGGTAATTGCAAAAACAGAGGAAGAATGAAATTTTACATACCATTAGTTAAAAAAGGAGGAAGATGGAGGAAGGAGGAGTCAGAGAAGAAAAGTGGAGAAGGAGTGCTGAGTCAGAGGAAAGTCGGAGTTGGCATCTGGCACCGGAATGCTGGAGCTTGGTGCGGATTTGTTCTGGAAGATGAATAAATATTCGTTATAGTCCCATGAAAATATTTACCACAAAAATATATGTTTATTTGAACCTGTACGATCTCAAAATGACTGGTTATATAAGTCCGAAAGGGTGTCTCTGTGGACCCTCAACGGAGGGTATCCTAAAAAAATCTTTCCGACTGAAAATATTTAATTGCTATGGAATGCTAAATAAATACAGGAGGAAAGAAAGGTAAGATAGAAGGAAAAAAAAAATAAAAAAAAATGAATAGAGAAGTGAGTGTTTTAAAAAGGATAAGGAAGATATAAGGAAGGAAAGAGTTGCTATCATAGTTGAGGAACTGTCTCCGCAAACCGGCTGAGCCGTTCGGTGCTTCCGAGTTAGTAAACATTCGTTTAATAATACAATATGCACCATAAACTGTTCCACCATAACTGCAGTCTGTTCTAACAGTACATGTCGTTCAATTGCATTGCATCTTGCAAAGGTAACCCGTTTTCTAAATGTTGTGAAGACTGACATTTATATTTCAAATCTCATTTTCTTTTTATAAACGTTAACTAATATAATTTTTTTTGTTTGTTTTTTATTTCAATGTATTTTTCAACTTTAGTTTTTATTAATTTTTATTTTATCATTAAAAATCTCTTAATTTTTATTTTAATTTTCTTTATTAAATTATCGTAACTATTATTATAAAAGTTTTATTTTACATTAATACTTCTTTTTGTTCAAATTTTTGAAAATTTTATCAAAATTTATTTTAAATTTTTTATAGATTTAACTTTACTTTTTGTTCCAAATGTTGTTAATTTTTTTTAATTTTAAAATTATCTTTTTTTTTTTTTTTTTTTCTATAAATTTATTTTTCTATAAAATTATTTCTAACCAGCTTTATGTTTACATTTATACTTGGTTTAATTTATCTATTTAAACTTGTATTCAATTATTTTTCTAACTTTTTTTTTTATATAAGTTTTATTTTACATGTTTAAACCCAGTGTTTAATTTTTTATTTAATTTTTTTTTTTTTTTTTTTTTTTTTTTTTTTTTTATTTAAAATTATTTTTATCTAACTTCCTTTTTACAAGTTTTTATTTTGCATTTATATCTTTTTTTTTAATTTTTTATTTAATTTTTATCAAATTTATTTCTAACTTTTTTTTTATAAGTTTATTTTACATTTACACTTGTGTTTAATTTTTTTTTTTTTTAATTACTTGAATTAATATTACCCTATTTTCCATTTCCATACTGTATTTGGAAAATTTCTCATTTTTTGTTTTCTTTTCTTTAAATAACTTTTTGTTTTTACTAAAAATTTATTCTTTTTATGTTTATAGCCTAAATAAATTTGCTATTTTTACATAGCCTAAAGCATTAAACAGTAAAATCCAAGTTAATCAAACATCCACCCCACCCTCCTATCCCTTCATATGATCGTATTTGATCTATTGATACTATTAGTCTATTGATTTCTATTGATTCAAAGTAACATATTTTGTTAACATACACACAAAACTTTTATTTATTTTTGTTGTTCTATTAATAAACATTTTTACTATAAAAAATTTATTCTTTATGTTTATAACTATAAAATTAATTTAATGAAATTTTACAGACCTCTAAGAGCCTTAGTAAATCAGTAAAGTCAGTTATGCAAACTGTCCTCCAGTCCCCCTACGCGTACCCATCCAGATTCTATTGAAATTATCTATTGATCCTATTGATCTATTGATTTCATGTCATATTTCGAGTATCATAACTTTTTATTGATAACTTTTAACTTTTTATTGTTTATATACTTTTATATATATTTATCGTACATACCCTAAAGCAGTTAAATCAGTAAAATTATTAACCATATATCAGTAAAGCAGTAAATCAGTAAATGCAGTAAATCAACTTCATCCATTACCCTCCTTACCATCCGGGTACTATATTCTAGGATTTCTATGATCTATTGATTATTTATTCAAGTCATATTTTTGTATTAAAAACACAAAAAACTTTAACATTTATTGTTTTGTTATCTTTAAACATTTTGTTTTTTAGCTAAAAAATTGTTATTCTTTTATGTTGAATGTAACTTAAAAAATTTGCATTTATACATTAACCCCCTTTAAAAAAAGGCCAAATGTAAATCAGATAAAATCAGTTAATCAATATCTGCCCTCCAGTCAACGCCTCCTACCCGATATCTCATGATCTATTGAATCAAAAGTATTAAATTATCTATTGATCTATTTGATTCATGTTATACTTTATAAAACATACATAATAATACTTTATTTATTATTTATTTTATTTCTTATAACATTTTTGTTTTACTAAAAAAATTATTCTTTTATAGTTATAACTTAAAGGAAAATTTGATTACATACCTAAAAATCAGTTAAATCAGGTAAGATCAGATAAATCGCAAATAATGAGACGGCGTCGATCTCTAAAGACACACAATCCCACCATTCTGTAAGATGTAATATTTGAGATCATAAAATTGAGAGATCTATTGTTGTCTAGAGAGGATCAAAAAATTTCGGTAAATATTTTGGATAACGATAACCATAAAATTCCAAGTTCTTATGACACTGATTCAACGAATAATATTGCTAAGCCGTTATACGAGAGATTTGGTTTGTCGGACAGGCTGGATATTAGAAGGCAAAGAGCTGATATACATCACTTGAACTAAAAAATTAAGTAAAACGATAAAACCTTAAAGCACCTTAAGCTAAACGTATAAACTGTTATACAATTAACAAAACCTCCACAACTTATATCATATACAGGTTAAAGTAACTAACACAGGGCATATTCAAAAACGAAACCTATTCACACTTTTTCACAAACATATCTCTTGAACTATTAAATGCTAATTTCACATTAACACATAGTAATATTTTAACAAAGATTTATCATATCCTAACCTAACTTGTTTAAAATGAACTAATAATAAATGACACCCCACACACCCACACACCCACACACACACACACACTACTCACACACACACACCACACACACACACACACACACACACACACACGCATACGTAAAACATTACGCAATAAGTAACACCTGAAACTTTTTAGGCTTATCTCTTTTTAGGCTTCGTCCCCTTTCAGAAAATATTCAACACGAACATGGAAAATGATTTTATGCTAGGGGTTAATAAAAAAACTTTATTATTTACATTTTATTATTCAGAATATTTGTACATAGAAAAACATTAAACATTATACATTAGACATAGATAAGTATTTATAATATATTAAATGGAAATTAATGTACCCTTATAACCATATGATGCAGTGCGACATGAATTTTTAACAAAGATTCGCTTATCGGTTGTGTGTTGGACCATTTTAGTACCACGGATACAATACTAACACCTCCATATTTCCCAGGCTGAAAATTATATATGGCACAGTATAACAAACCCTACCTCTTTTACTTCCGGTAAATTAGCATTAGGAAATCTGTGCAACTTCGTCTATTCGTGCAGTTTTTTTATGAGGTAGGTCATCGTCTCGTACTTCATCTTTATCAACATTAGTGAAAGCTCTCCTTCCACGCCTTCAACTGTAACATCATGGTTTTGATATCATTGTACAATATGACTCATCGTGACCTATAATATTTTCAGAACTATGATCATACGTTAACTTGAATCAATTTGTTCAAAATTAATAGTATCCTTGTATCTTATTGATTGGTTAAGGACCTATGCGTTTCTACATATATGTTATATCCCATTCAGAGCATATATCTAACAGCATAAAGCGTTAGGTGCCTAGTAACACAAGGAATCGGCATGATGCATCAGAACCGTTAATCCGACCTCATTTCATCTGTTAGTTCACCTAAAAAGTTTTCTGTTTCAGGAACTTCATCGCTTTCTCCAGCGAACAAAAATTACAAGAGTCGTATCGCAGTACAATGCCCTTTGTTGACTTTGTTAAGTAGCTCATATAATATTTAACCCCTGCGACTTATGCAGTCGTAAACGAGCGATAAGGAATATTGTAGCAGTTGACGTGGGTGCGCGTTCGGCTAGCTGCATTTTTGACAAACTGTACAAACATATTTACAGCCTATGAATAACGCTATGACTTTCATTGTCACATTGATTGATTAGTTCCATACTTGTTATATCACTAAGTACATCACTACATCTCCTCTTTGTAGGGCGTAATTTTTGTGCAACATTTTCCCCACAAGAGAATAGGAACATAATATTGCATGTAACAGAGCATCCAGGGTTTTCTTGATAAAATTGTAACTATCAAGTTCGCATACCTTCCTATTTTCCCTTTGAAAAGCACCGGATAAACTCTTTAAGTTTTTCCTCTAAATCAGGATCGTCCTCATAATATTATTTGGTGGTCCTGATGCCTCTGTTTTTATTTTTTAAGAAGTGGTTTACATATCCTTCAAAAAAGATACTCGCTCTCTCTTAAAACGACACAAACTTCATGTAATATTTAATTATTTCGTACCCCATCTCTAAATTGCAACTATTTCTAATCTATGGGATGTTTGTGTATACACCTCAATAGCACGTCATTCTTATTGCCCATTGATTTGCAAATTTGCACATTTTCTCAAACTACATTTTGCACAAAGTGGAAATCTTAAATTAATTTAAAATTTTAAGGCATCGTTTTAGCGAGAGACGTGCTGATAGGTTCTATGTAGGGGAGAAGAAATTTATCTAAACTATAAATAAATCCCGAAATATTTTATATCATTGATACCATTCTTAAAGATTCGATGTCTGGTACTTTATCACCTATTAGTTTTTCAGGGCGGCCACAAGGGTACTTCATTCGTTTCTGAACATAAGGATAAAGTGATGTATAGTCTAAATACAGGATCTTTTGCCCTTTGGATGGAGATTAGTAATAAACGAATGGTTCAGTGCTGCCTCCGAACAACGAATTGTCTATTGTGAGTCTGTTGTAAACTACACCATCGCTAAGACGTTGAATATAGTCGCTAATGTTTATGTTTTCATCGGTATGATCAGGATCTTGAATGAATTGGGTCTTTTATGTACCTTCCATTCCACATTCGCCAGACACGTTACTACATTAAACCACGGCTTCTTTATACCGTATCTTCTGTTTCATGTTGAGATTGTTAGCGGTCAACAGCCGAAACGCTATGCCAGCATCCCTTTTCACTTAATTACAGTCTTTAGTCCAAATGCGCATGCACAACATGTATTATGAGGAACCAGTTTTTCTATCCAGTTTACTATAACCACAACTCTATTCAGGTAAAGCCACTTGTCTTAAATTTGAAACCCTTTCCTCCACCGTTTGCGAGGCGTGCCTGTATGTCTATATTGTTCAAATTTTCTTCTGATACAAGAGCCAGCGAATTACTTCATAGGTGAAAGGCTTAGGGTTCTCTCGCTAGAATAGTAATATTTTCCTCAGGCATAAACACATTTTATAAAGTGTAAACATAAAGATGCAATTGTTTTGTTGTTATCTAGACAATCTATATCAAATTCTTTAATGAAGCTACCTCTAAAACTTCTCAAAACATTTTCTTAGTATATTAACATCTGAGACAAAATACTTTTCACATTCTTCAAAAATATTGTATCTACTATAAACTTGATTATAGTACTCTTCAAATATTCTTAGACTTTTCAATCTGTTGACATTATCTACTTCGAAGAAATTCATATCAGGAATAGGTCCTTTATAATTCAATGTATGCTCATTAAAAAATATATATGGAAAAGAAAACCCTTGGAATATGTCTTTTTCACTGACACCCATGCATTTAGGCAAGCTTTTCAATGCACATGGTGTGAAAAGCAATGTGTCCCCTGAAGACTTATTTCCATTCGATCCCATTGAAATGATTTTATTACCTCTTTTTATAGGACTTCTGCTTATAGATTCTGCGGAACGTTATGGGTTAAGTTGTCAGTAGTTGATTGCATATAAGAAACTGATGATTCTAAAATTTTCCCGCCATTATGTGCAGCAACAATTACTTTTGACTTAGATCTTAATTCAATATTATGTCAGAAGTCTATTAATGATATTTTATTTTTTTTTCGCTCTCTAATTTAAATGTTCTTGTTCTTGGACCACAAGTGAAGCATACCTGTTCACCTTCCTTATCTGTGCACATTTCGTATATCATCTGGCATACCAGATCTTTATCTTCCTGGTATGTCTCGATATCATAGTAACATGTATGAACCACCGGATCAGTATCTTTCTTCTTTTTAATTTTCTTTTTCATGTAGCATATATGATATCACTGGTCTGCGTCAATTCTTTTCTTTTTTAATTTCTTTTTCATGTAGCATATATGATATTCGTCTTTCTTTAGCACGTAATTTTTTCTTTACATATTAAAGCTACAAGGCTTTTGTACATGTGATGTCGTGTTGGAAACTACCGTAACGATCAGCCTTTATTTGTTCAAGGCAGAGTTTGCAAATCTTTATTTTCTTGCACGTTATTATTATCCTGATGTTTTTTTAAAACAGATTGCATTATAAAATTCACGATTACATTCACAAAATTCATGGAATATACCATCGTGAATCAAATAGAGCCTTGACACTTAATCGCAGGCACTGTCTACATCCATAATTTCACAGTCTTAATTTATTGCTTCGATACTTGATTAACTGTGAAAGTGGAAACAAATAAGTGCAAAAAGATTCCGTTCAATGTACGACGACTATGCTTTTTGGTATTCTCAAAAACATTAATTTAACTTATCTTCGTTATAGAATAGTAATGGATTTACTCGCATCATGGCCTATAATGTTTAAAGGGTCATCTCTGTTCTCACGTTAGAACGTATTACAAAGTATTTATTACTCCATTACGCTTCTGGACCGAATACGACTATATTACGGCAATTTTGCGAATTCCGATTTTTTTGCAAGTCTAGTTACTATGAAAGAATCTGTAGTATTCCATATACCACATTATTTAGCTAATGTTTTTGCAGCTTTCTCAATGTAATACGAATGTTTAAATGTTTGACCTCTACAATTCACGAGTTTAATTTTTCTCTAAACAAAACAAACAGCTTTAGAAAGCACACAGCCTACACACTCATGTCGTCTTAGATGAGCTTACTAATTTTAACGATGTGTGAAACTAAGATTTGCGAGGCTCGAAGCATCGGTTTTACAAGTCATCATCCAATTCCTTTATATCATGAACAACAAGTAGCTACTACTTTGAATTTGGTAAAGGGCCTGTCACCCGGACTGAAATGACCTACTTCCAAAGCAGTACTCATCATCCTTTCACCCCAAATTATCATTAATATTATCCCTGTAACGTGATGTTATATGCATAGTAAATTCGGTCATCGATAGAGATTTTCCGTTTCATCAGCCACAAACACATCGTGAACACATTGGTTTCTTCCGTCATACGTACCCTCTTCCTGCAAGGACCAAGTCGTTTAATATAGAACAATGGACTTCACTAACCACAATCTCAACGATGTTATATATCTCTTGGACCATGGAAGAAGTTTTTCCCTAATACAAAATATACCTTTACTTCTATATGTATATAAACAACTGTTCATTGACTTTAAGAATCTCTTAAAGAAAGAATATAGCGGTAGTTTCGATATTATATGTAATAGTCTATTCCTCTTCTTAATAAGGGATTCAATTATCTCATAAGGACTAGCCCGGAATAAATACTCAAGTTTTTATAAAAATTTATGTATACATAAAGAAACAAATCTGCCGAGAATACTCATAGGATAATTTCATACAAAATTTAAGAAATCACTGTACCCAATAGACTTAAAATTTAGTTAACCTATGATATTTCATAATCATATATATATTTAAATATATTATTTTATCCACAACAACAACAACATACCATTTAAAACGGTGCACTGATAACGACAGGATGAACGCTTTTTACTCAAATGTATGGTTGTATTTTCAACACGTTTCTGGAAAAGGAATCACTTTTTAGACAATGATGCATTATATAATTTATCTCCCTATTCTTAATGATAGTGCTATATCTTAATTACTTACGTGTCATTAATTATTGAATCCAGAATTGTATATCAAATACAAATTTTACCACGTTCATATTTAGAAAGAAAACTGTAATAAATTTATAAAATAATATTATAATATATTAATATCAAAATAAATCAACTCAATACGTTTGACTTACTTAGCTGAATAAGTAATGATTTGAAAAATCTTCAAGATCAATGTCACGGATATCAAAAACCTTGGATTTGAACAATCATAAATAAACAACAATTATGTGACTGAACTAAAAATGAAGTGAAGATTCTATTAAAGATGTATTAGATATATCAAGTTATATAGAAGACTACTATATTGAATTATGAATATCCAAATCTAGTATAGACTCGTCATATATTAGATATAAATCTATACAGCTACTCCCATCAAATCATAATATACAGTAATGTAACCTATTTCTACCTTCTAAGAGTATGATAAAGCAGTGCCAGGACATTATCTCCAGTGTAATTTATAGTAATTATTTTATATATTATAATTTAAGATATTGCAATTCACTTTTAAGTTAAATGGTTATTTAATATATGCTAATATAAACATTTTTATTTTTGGAATATGTTTGAATTTTTTTAGAACAATTTGAAATTATTATAAGTGTACTTATATACCAGAGTAGTAAGCCTAAAAATATTTAAGGTGTTTTACTATTGCGGAATTGTGTGTTAACGTGAGTAATTAAGAGGTGGTGATGTATGTGTGATGTGATGTGTGTGTGTGTGTGATGTATTTTGATGTGATTATTTGTCCTCAGGTGATGTGTGATTATTATTTGATTGTTATGATTTTTTTATTAGGAAAGAAAAAAACACGATCAATATTAGGGGTTATTATGATTTGAATTTAATTGATAAATTTTTGAGTTTAATAAATTTATACTTATTTTTAATTATTTGAGTTATTTTATGAGCTAATTATTATATTGAGAGAGTAAGAGAAAAATGTTTGAGTGTATAAAATAAGTGGAGTTGCATATAGATTATTTACGTTTAGGAACAATTTGTAAATGTGGATTAAAGTTATTACTGTTGTTAAGTGGTTGGTGGTTTGGTTAATTATGATTCTATCAGCGTGTCTATATTTTAATGTGTGAGTTCTCGCATGGCTTTCAATTCTTAAAGGTCATTCAACCCGCTTTCAAATGGACTGAATTTTATTGTGTTATATTAATGCGTAGTGTTATGAATATGACATTATAATTTTTAGGTTACAGAAAGAGCTTGACTGTTATGTGTTCCTTGATACATTTTAAAGAGTGCGTTAATAGTATTTCGCATAAGAATCTGTGTCTCCAGCTCTGAAACGATGTAAAGTGCATATAGATTTCGTTGTATCAATGATAATAAATGAGAATCTTGTTTGCATATTTTTCTTTATGTTTATCCAAAATACTATCTCACTCGATAAATGTAACTAGTTCTCGCACATTAAACAATTAGACTAAAATTATATACTCCTATCAATATGATATCACGATTTGATGACTCTCAACACATGAACCATTAGGTGATCATCCTTGGGGAAAGGAGCGGTATGTTCCACAAAAAGCTTTCTATACTATTTATTACTGAATTATTTATCTTGATATTTTATTTAGTTTATATGATGTAAATATTTATAAATTAATTCAATTATTATATATTTTTTTATAGTATTAATTTTATAATTATTATAAATATAAGATATATAAATTATTCTTGCTGCACTAGACTCGAGCTAAAACTTTAAAAGCCTTAAATTAAAATTAATCTTCCTTATTTAAAAGTTGTTAAATATTTAGCATAATGATATATGTATTAAATACTCTAAAATAGTGATATAGATAAATTAACTATGTAATTATCATGTATGTCCAAATACACGAGTTCTATCGAGCATCTCCCAAGAAGTGACATTTCATGAAACTTTATCGAATACCACCACCTGGGAATTATTTAAATGAATTATTTCATTATTAATTGTGGAATTATTATTATTATTATTAATTGTATTAGTAGTAGTTATTAGGTATTATTATTAGTTATTAATTGTTATTGATATTAACGTTCTTGTGAAATTAGGGAGGCGAATATTGCTATGATTTTGATTATAAGTCAGTATTAAGTAAACTATGAATTCATACTACGCATTTATCATCTAGATAGGTATGACATTAACTAATAAACAGTTCAGTAAAAATTTGAGTTGCAAAAGTCTATTTAATTAGTTTTGAAAATAAAACATAAAAGCATATTAGGACCGTATATAAGTACTATTATTAATGAATAATATTACAAAAATGTTTAAATGAATAACAATACAAAAGTGCATATTGTTATATATTATAAATATTAATATATAATTATTAATAAAAATATAAATAAAAATATAAAATTATTGTTTAGTCAGTTTGAGTTAGAAAAATGCCCACTCACTCAGATGCACATAGATCATATAGAGTTCTCAATATTAAAGTACAAGTTTCCCTTTTGATCAATAGATCACATTAATAATATATCAAAAGAAGAGGTAGTGGTAAGGCTATATAAGGTGTTGTGGCTTTGGAATTACACTCTTAAACGTATTACTGCGAATTATTGACAAGTCTTCGTGTCTGATAAGAAGGTATAAATTCGATATGTATTAATAATTCAGTTAGATTTTTGATCTTATGTATAGTACTTTATATTATAAACATTAAATATATATATAAGATAATTATATTATAAAATTTTTGAGTATATATAAAAATAAAAATACTTTTTTTTAAAAATAAGAAAACAAAAATATATATATATATATATAAATATATATATATATATATAATAATTATAATATTAATATATATTATATATAAAAGAAAAATTTAATGACTCTTGCTTATTAATGGTATAACGATACTGCAATTAATTATTATTATCGAAAGTTTATTTAATAATTACTATAGAACTAAAAAAATTTGTTTTAAAATTAATGAATTTATAATGATAAATATAATATTAAATTTATAAAATCTAGCATCTAGATGTTATACTTAGGGCTAAAGTTATACTTAGGGATAAAGTAAATCTGGTAATAACCATAAACAAAAAAAATTTTTTAATATTACAAAATTATTAGTTAATACCTTTTGTATGGATAAAAAGTAAAATAAATAAAACAGTTTTGAAAAATTAAATACATTGTATAAAAAGAAAAAAATTAAAATTTTTAAAAAAAAATAGTTAGAAAAATAAATTAAATAAAAAAAAAAAAAAAAAAAAAAAAAAAAAAAAAATAAATAAAAAAAATTAAAACAAAAAGTGCTTGTTTAAATGCTTAAATAAACTTGTCTTATCAATTCAAATTTAGAAATAAATTGAAAATAGAAATTACATTACCAATGTGTGTGATGGTACAAAGTAATAAAAGATAGTAAATTAAACCTTTGTAACCATTAAAAACAGTTGCTAAACATAAATTTAAAGTAGAAAAAATAAAAAGGTAAAGTAAAAAAAATTAAACACATTTAAATGTAAAATAAAAAAAACTTATAATAAAAATAAAGTCAGAATTAATATTTAATATTATCTAGTTTTTAAATCCGGGAAATAAATTGAATTTATATAAATACCATTAACAACAACAAAAAAAACAATCCATGAAGTCACAGCTAAATAATAACTATCCTATATAAATAAGAAATGAGATTTCAAAATTCAAATATATAA
>JABUQX010120162.1:0-27500 GCA_015478945.1 Trachelipus rathkii | reverse complement strand
CATCTAAATTTTCGGTTCAAGTATCCATTTTTTTTTTAATTCAAAAAATGTAATAAACTATTGTTTATTTATTTTAGTCGTTTTTGTTGTTATTTGTTTAAGTTGTTATTATTTATTTTTGTTATTTTTATTTTTTATATGTATATAATATATGTACTAAAATTTGTGTGAAAATAAAATTTCTGAGAACATTGATTTTCGATTTAGTGTATTATTTAATAATAATAATAATAATAATAATAATAATAATAATAATAATAATAATAATAATAATAATAATAATAATAATAATAATAATAATAATAATAATAATAATAATCAGATTAGCAAAAAAAATGCCAAAAATATTTAAACTATTTTCTTCATGATTTTATTTATAAGAAAATATTGCAATTTTTCTAGTAAGATTAATGATGATTTTATAGAAATTTGTTTATTATACATTGCTGTTGTCAGAATCGGATTTGAGCAAAATAGCAGCTAGAGACATCAAAGAGATGTGAATTTTAAATTATTATAACGGAATTAGAGTCAAATGGTTATTATAACCAAACCTTCGTCGTAACGTCACACCCTGAAATTTATTAGGCTGTGGTAAAATATAAAGTGATGAGTTGCCAAAATTTTAACAGACGGTTTTCTGCTTTGTTATAAGAGTTAGCTGCAAGTTCCGCTTTCCTGTTTAATCAAACGGGGAGGTGGGAACAATAGTTAACTACAGGTTCATTTTCCTTAAAATGTATAAACGCACCTGTGGGCCGCACGGGCTGGGAACTGCCTCAAGCTCACCATTGGAAATAAATGAAAATCAGGAAAGTATAAAATAAGAAAAATGTATTGAAAAGTTTATCGAAAAAATAAGAAAAATTTTCAAGATTAACTTTTCATTTTTAAAAAAAAAAAAAAAAGAAAAAAAAAAAATTGTTTGAAAGATTCTACCTAAGTAGTATTTAAATATTTCTTCCTTTTAGCTTTTTGCGGAACAGGAGTAGAAATTTTTTTGGGTGGAGCCAAAAAAAAAAAAAAAAAAAAAAAGTAAATAAATGTAAAACAAAATATGAAGGGGAGAAATCAATGGCGAAATTAAAAACCCCGAAGACCCCTCATTGCGATAGACCCAACAAGCATTAGAGGTCCCCCAAATGTCAAAGTAAGTATATATATATATATATATATATATATATATATATATATATATATATATATATATATATATATATATATATATATATATATTCTATATATATATAATTATATATATATATATATATATATATATATATATATATATATATATATATATATATATATATATATATATATATATATATAAAAATAAAATACAAAACACATATATATATATATATATATATATATATATATATATATATATATATATATATATAAAATATATATATATATATATATATATATATATATATATATATATATATATATATATATATATATATATATATATATATATATATATATAGGAATGTAGGTGTGAGAAAAATTGATAAAATAGTGAATGAATGGTAGAGTTGCGTGGTGTGAAAAGAAAGGGTAAATGAGAGAGAAGAAAAGAAAGTCTAGTGAGATGGTTTAGTCATGTGGAAAGGATGAATGATAATGGGTTGGTTAGGAAATATAGATGTATAGTGGCGAGTGTGTTGGGAACCAACCGGCTGGGAGACCAAAGAGAAAGTGGATTGAGTCGGTGAACGAATGTCTGAAGGAGAGAAATGTGAGTTTGGCAGAGGCGAGAATAAAGGTGCATAATAGGAGTGAATGGCGGGGTTTTGTATGGGGGCATGGTTGTGGCCCACCTGGGCCAAGGGATGAACCCTTACATTGACGATTTACCATAGTGAGGGTCCGTCGCGGTCCCATGAAGCTCTAGGGTGGATTTTCTGTCTGTGACGAGTTCTCACTAATTAATGGTACAGAGGGGGCGGTAAGGCTGGGCTTTCCTTTCGACTTTTGTCATATTCTTCTACTGCTTTTCTTTTCCGATGCATGACACGCACCCCAGTCTTGGGGCAAAAAGGAAGATAAAGAAAAAAAAAAAAAAAAAAAAAAAAAAATATATATATATATATATATATATATATATATATATATATATATATATATATATATATATATATATATATATATATATATATATATATATATATATATATATATATATATATAAATATATATATATATATATATAAATATATATATATTATAACTCAACGTATATATATATTTCTGCAGTATTACTTATTGGAGGAATACACCATAGAAAATGACCACAGCTCTCAGATTGGTTCCACAGGTCGAGACGGTACGGGGGGCACGTCGAGGGGGGGCACTCAGAAGGAGGTGTTCCATTGTGTCCTGGGATATACGACAACATCTGAATTACAGATGGGGAAACAACGTTGTCAAGTTTGAATCTATTTATATTGCAAAAGATTTGGGTGGTGACCTGAGGTTCTGCTCGAATTTGTAATTTAGTCTCTTCTGGACGAGTGATTCTTCTGAAGGGGAAATGTTTGGGGATGCGATGTTTAGTAGGAATGTTATTGGGGCGGTTTTGTAGATATGTGTTAGTTAATTGTATATGGATGTGAGTGAGCCAAGATATCCGCAGGGCAAAGCGTGGATGCGGATGCAGATCTTTGATATGCGGATACGGATCTTAAAGTAGATGAGGATGCGGATGCGCGGATGTTTACTCTTTGAAGTTTGGATTAAAATTATATATATATATATATATATATATATATATATATATATATATATGTATATATATATATATATATGTATATATATATATATATATATATATATATATATATATATATATATATATATATATATATTAGTGATGGGACGATTATTTGACATGGCTATTAAGTATTATATATATATATATATATATATATATATATATATATATATATATATATATATATATATATATATATATATATATATATATATATATATATATATATATATATATATATATATATATATATATATATATATATATATATTTTTTCTTTTTTTTTTTTTTTTTTTTTCCCAAGACTGGGAGTGGAGTTGCGTGACACAGCATCCAGGAAAAAAAAGCAGTAGTAGGAATATGACAAAAGTCAAAAGAAAGCCCAGCCTTACCGCCCCCTCTGTACCATTAATTAGTGAGAACTCGTCACAGACAGAAAATCCACCCTAGAGCTTCATGGGACCGCGACGGACCCTCACTATGGTAAATCGTCAGTGTAAGGGTTCATCCCTTGGCCCAGGTGGGCCACAACCATGCCCCCATACCAAACCCCGCCATTCTCTCCTATTATGCACCTTTATTCTCACTCTGCCAAACTCACATTTCTCTCCTTCAGACATTCGTTTACTGACTCAATCCACTTTTTCTTCGGTCTCCCAGCCGGTCGGTTCCCAACACACTCGCCACTATACATCCGCTTAACCAACCGACTATCATTCATCCTTTCCACATGACCAAACCATCTCAACATACTTTCATTTATTCTCTCATTTACCCCTTTCTTCACACCACACAACTCTCTAATACGTTCATTCCTCATTTTATCAATTCTTCTCACCTAGCACACCCTAAGATTGTCCATCTGAACATATTGAACTTTATATCTATACTTCTTATTCGAGACCATCACTACCATGCAATAACACAGGTAACAACATACCCTCATAAAGACCCTATAGCTCACTCCAAGGCTTGAATCCCTTTACATTCACCAATGATTTTATTTTCCAGCCACCTTCCTGCCATTCTCAACTTTTCTACTACCTCTGCATCCTCCGTTCCCTTCTCATCCAAATATAAGCTAAATATTTAAACTCAGACACTTGTTCCAGCTGCTCACCATCTAATATAACTTCACACTGGGACCCCATCCTCACTCCACAACCATAAGCCCCACTCCCATCTACACGTTTTCCATTCCCTCCTTTTACACACTGCCAAATCTCTCTACCAATCCTATCAAACTCTCTTCAGATTCGACACAAAACCAAATCATCCGCCATATAATAGGTAGGGCACCTTCCACTCATCTCATTCTCCATCATTCTAACACCATTTCACCCCCCACCTCTAATTCTTTCATAACCCCCATCCATATACGATTTGAATAACCAAGGAGACATAATATAACCCTCACTCACTCCGCTATTAATATTAAACCAATCACTTTTAACACCATTTATTCTTACACAGGCCTCATTATCGTCATACATACTTTTAATTCCATTCAGAACCTACCACCAACACCATATATCCTAACACCTGCCATGGAGCTTCCTAACCAAACCCTATCCCATACGCCTGTTGCAAATCCAAAACCTAAATACAATTTATTCTTCTTCTCCTCTCATTTCTCGATCATTTTGTTTCAATCGCCGGAATTTGTGAACCACATCTCTACAACTCCTAAACGCACCTTGTTCTTCACCAATCAGTCTTTCAGTCATCGACGCACTCTTTCGACAAAATACCAGCAATATATCTTCCTACAACGCACTCAATAAAAACTAATTCCCTATAATTTCTACAGTTCCCCTTATCTCCCTTACCTTATATAAGGGTACTATCACTGCTCTCCTCCATATATATATATATATATATATATATATATATATATATATATGTGTGTGTGTTTTTGTGTTTATATAACTATATATATATGCTAACTATACTATATATATATATATATATATATATATATATATATATATGTATATATTATAGTAATATATATATATGTAATAATAATATGTATATATGTATGTATATATATATATATATATATATATATATATATATATATATATATATATATATATATATATACAAGAAATCGAAATTCAAATTACAATTCCCATAAACTCCTATGATGAGATGCCAAATAATATTTATTTTATATGCTTTTAATCAAATGTAGAAAACATCCTCAACATCCTCAACATCCTCATCTTTCAAAAGATGATGCGGATGTGCCGTTAAGTGAGGATGCGGATGCGAATGTCAATTTAGGTGCGGATGTTCCGCAAATGCGGATGCGGATGTCATATCCATCACTAGTATGGATGTGGGTGAGCCAAGACCTATTTGGGCGTGGGGGGAAAGTTGTTGTAGATGTCATTATAAAGTTTGGCTGGTGAGGAGGGAGAGTTTTTAGTCTATGGGGGGGGTTGGAGAGTATTTGGTGGCATGGATGGGTTGGGTTTAGTGTTTTCTAGAAAAATTGTGTCCCTACCATCTTCAAGTGGGTAGGGATGGGAAGGATATGTGCCTCGTCATGTAAATGCTGGATGGGGTTGTTTAGTACATCCAGTGATTATTCCAAGTGCAGTGTTTTGTGTAATTTGTTTAAGTTGGATTGTAACAGTGCTGGGAACCATGCGGGGGAGGCATAGTTTATATTTGTTCTGAGGAGTTGTTTGTAGATTGTGGTAAGGGTGTGTTTTCTGTAAGGGTGTGTTTTCTGTCGCTGAAGTTGTGTTGGGAGAGGGTTCGGAGGGGTGTTTTAATTTCCGTTTGGGTTGAGGGAAGTAATTTGGTCGATGGGGGGGAGTCATATGAGTGTCGTAAGTGAGTCCTAATATTTTGGGGGTTTTGTTGAGAGGGTTGTTGTTCAGGAAGACTATTGGGTGGAATGTGGATTGGTGGCGGTCTGTGATTAGGAGGGTGTGGAGGATTTAAAGGGGGAGGCTGTCATTCTGTTGATGAGTAACCAATTTCTAGTAGGCATTCTTGGGTGTGTTGGGTGGCTGTATTTACAAGTGGATGTTGAGAGATGGGAGACTAATATCGTCTATGTAATTAGTTTGGTGGATTGATTGGTAGGGGGTGGGCATATCTGCTCTGAAAGAGATTGAAAGAGGAATGGAGAGAAGGAATGGTGCCTTGGGGGCATGGTTTTGTAGTTTAATGGAATGTGAGAAGGGTGTTTTATGGAGGACTTTGGCGTATCGATTGGTGAGGAGCCACTTTTGTCATTGTTTTCTAGGGGGATTGGAAGGATTTTTTGTATAAGGATTGTATGTGAGGGACAGTGTCAGAGAGCTTTGTTTATGGTGGAAGTGGCTGTGAGTATGGATCAAATGTGATGGGGGTTGGTTGAAGCCATTAATAATGTGTTGGGTGAGGGAGGTGAGGGCTGGTTGTTGTTGGTGATTGCCTTTCAAATCCCGTGTTGGAACTGGGAGGGGTGATGTGGGGATATTTTTGTTTTAATATTAGTTTTTTCTCCAACAGTTTGCTGATGGTGGAGAGGGAGATTGGGCGATAGGAGGAGGGGGGGAGTTAGGGTCTTTTTTTGGTTTAAGTTTTGGGAGAATGAATGCTTGTTTCCAGATTGGGGGGTATATAATTGAGTTTCCAGGATTTGTTGAAAATTTCTGTGATGAGGAGAATTACTTTTCCTCCTAGGTGTTTCTGGTAGGTTAGAGATTGAGTCTGGACCTGTTGCTGGTGAGTTTTAAGGGTTTTGGGTGTATACGATATCATGTTGGTTGTAAAAAGAGGTGGAGGGTTGTGATCTGAGGGGAAGTTTTTTTGAGTTGTTTTGTTAACCTATTATTGGGGTGGGTTTAGTTTACAGGAGGTATTGGCATGAGTGTGTTGCGAGGCTGGCTGTCTGCTTGTTGAGAGGGGAGGAGGGAATTGTCCGGGCAGGATGGGGACTCGTGTGAGGGAGGGGGGTTGTTTCGAGTGTTTAGTTTTGATGACACTTGGGTTTTCTTATTATCTATACGTGAGATGTTGCTAGCAAGTATTCTGTAAACTTACAGGTGGTGTTGGTGGTTGTAAAGTTGGAATCTAAGTGTTTGATTTGATTATTTGGTTTTGTGGTTAATGTGGCATATGGTCCGAAAGGGTTTTTTCAGGAGGGAGTTTCTTTGTTTATTAAGTTGACTGATTTCGGGGATAGTTTGGGGTTGTAAGTTGTAGCCTTTGGGTATATAGAGGTTAGCTGATTTAATGATGGTGTTTAAATGAATGATGGAGGTGTGTAAAGATGTTATGTCATGTATTGGTGTAGTGTTTATATGGGATTCGATATGGTTAGTAAATTTTGTCCAGTTAGCTTTTGTAGTTAGTGTATGTGGTGATTTTTTTGGGGAGTTTGGTGGGGGAGGCCAGAGAAATGAGGATGGGAGGTGGTCTGAGTGTAGGTCGGTGGTTGTGTCCCAAGTTAGTCTGTGATATAGGGAGGAAACAGAATCTGTGACGTCTGGGAAGGTAGGGGATTGGTTGGCTTGGGGGGATTCTGGTGGGGAGATTTTTAGAGTTAAGGATATTAAAGGATTCTAATTCGTTGGGATATGATTGCAGGGGTCGGATGGGTAGTCTTCATACCAGGCAGTGTGGGCGTTAAGTGTTCGCCTCAGGATGAGATTTGGGTATGTAGTGGCTATTGTTGGTGGAGGTGTAAAAGTTATTTAGGGCAGGTTTGGGAGTGGCAGAGTGGGGTGCTTGGGCAAGGTTGGGTAGCAGGTGAAGGTGCTTGTTCAGGAGAATGAACAAGGTGGGATTTTAGTAATGTATGCGGCGGGAATGGTGTATGCAGAGTGTTAGTGGTGTTTTATGATATGGTATGCTATTATGAATCAGTGTTAAAAGGGAGTGTTGAGGAGGTTGGGGGAGTATATGGCATCGTAACCATGTAAGAGATGGGGGGGGGGAGAAGGTGTTTTGGGCGAGGGAGGTTTCTTGTATGATAGCTATGTGGATGTTGTTTTTTAGGAAATGGTTGAGTTCTGTGGATTTGTTGGTTAAGCCATTGATTGAATTGTAGTATGTTGAGTGTTTGGGGATTTGGTTTGGTCGGAGGAGGGTTTGGTTGGTGGTGTGGATTTAAATTTGCTGATTTGGCCATCAACCATCTGGGAGGGTTGGAATGGTGCAGGCAGATGGTGCCATTTTGTGTACTAACATTGAATGTTATTTCTTCTTTGTTGGTGACTGAGTGAGCAGAGCAATTAGAGGGACCAGGTTGTTCTCGGCTTATCCTCCCAAACCAGGAGGAAATGAATCTAACTCCTAAAAGAAAAGAAAGAGACAGACATAAAAGGTGGGCACAGAACATAGATGAATAGAGTAGGAGGAGGACAGAGCAAAGTAAGCATAAAATACGACATATATATATATATATATATATATATATATATATATATATATTTATATATATGTATGTATATATATATATATATATATTTATATATAAAAATAAATATATATATGCTAGATATATATTCTTCTATATATATGTATATATGTATATATATATATATATATATATATATATATATTATCCATTTTTGCTTGATGCCCTGGGCCAGCACTAAATTTTGACCTATGCGATAAATCTTAAAATTTTGGAGACGGAGGCTAGAGTTTTAGAATAACAGAGCCGAGAAAAAGATTTTCCGACTCCGCATGACTAGATTTTAGTGGTGACTGGTGAGTGAGAGGGTGGTTGGACTTGAGAAAATTTTTGTTATATTTTATTTAATTTTTAAATTATGTATTAAAATATATATAAATTTTTAGATACCCCTTTAATAAAATAAAAGAAAACAATTTTTAAAGGTACACTATTTTAATTTTATTTTCACGTCAGTAAAATAAATATGCAAAATAGGAAATATACTAATTTTTTAATAAATATTTATTTCATTTATTATATATTACACATTAAAGCAGTTTTATTAGATGGTACAAATAGTTCTATATGATTATCATATAATATATATATATATATATATATATATATATATATATATATATCTCTCTCCTCTCACTATCTCACTCCTCTTTCTTTCTTTCTCACTGCTCCTGTTATATATTATAGTTTTAATTAAGTGTTCAGTTGATTAAGGATCAGGGTCAGGATTAAGGTTTAATTAAAGTAATATAGACATTTAATATTTCTGTATACCTGATTATTTATCTTTATTCCATTCCTTATAAGTTCTCTCTCTCTCTCTCTCTCCTCTCTCTCACTCTTTCTTTCTCTATATATATATATATATGCTCTCACTCTTATATATATGCTCATAAGATATATATGTATATATATATATATAATATATATATATATATATATATATATATATATATATATATATATATATATATATATATATATATATATATATATATATTATGCAGTATGTTTAGTTTAAACTTATATACTGCATTTAAAATAATTATACTTCCATACTTAGTAAACAATTTGGGGGAAGGTACAAAAATAGAAAGGAAGGCAAAAACAATCCAACCGAATTACAACCGCAATACGTAACATAATAAGTCCATAGGTGAAAGGTCATTCTCATTGATCCCTAAACAGTGAAACACGGAAGCCAAGAGGAGAAATTAAAAACATTTTAAACTATTTTTACAATGTTAATATGGGTAACTTGTTCTAAATAAGGATTTTTTGGGTCATCACAGATAGCTATCGAAAGCAGTGGTTAGTCTATTACTTTCGAAATATTTTCTGAGGTACTTAACATTATTTCTTACAATTAATAATATTCATCACAATTGTGTTACTATGTTTGTCTCACTGTTATATCTGATATATTAGTAGGCAAATCAATACATTATATGCCTTTCATATATTTAAAAAAAAAAAAATTATGAATAGTGAAAGGTATTTTAAAATAACACTAATTTCTCATGTATGTCCACTAACCTGCAAAAGCTTCGAAGTTTTTTCTCATATATTACAAAACTTCGCCTTAACTTCGGTTAAAAATTAAATTCTGTTTATGACTTCTGTGGTTAAAACTAGAACTGCACGCGCGCGTTACAAAAGCTCGGTACCAAAATAGTAAATACTTAATCGTAAAAAGTAATTTTTTTTTATTCAGATTTTAATGAAAAAAAAAATCGTAGTAATAAGCAAGCAATTTTAATAAAATTTATGCAAAAAAAAAAAAAAAAAAAAAGATTGGGAATAGTTTAAGACTTCATAGACGTATTATGTATTAAAAGTTTGTTTTATCTTTTACGTGATAGAATATAAAAATCAACATTTCTATCACTTAATTACACAAATTTAATGTTTTCTTAATTTCAGGAGACTGATGTATGTTTTCATGATTGTGTTATTCACTAGGCAACAGTCTAATTTTGTAAACTTTCGAATAAAAATCTAAAAATTTAACTAAAACTTTGTTTCATTCTGATTAGGAAATTTATTATAAAATTCTTTCGGTCTTTTGTTTTGGTGTTTGCTTTCTAAGAATGAATTTACTCCAGTAGTAATAACATCAAAAGTATCATAATTCTGGATATGTGAATCTGTACCTAAGGTTCTTGCACCCTTTTGCCCTTCTGTTTGATTATTTTCTTCCTCTTTCTCTTCGTCTTCCTCAAAGGATGTTGGTAATGCAAATGGAGAAGGAGGCTTTTCTCTTGGCGATGAGGGAATGTATTGACTGAACTGACGTTTGAGAATGCCTCTTCCCTCCAGGAATTAAGCCCTTTGCACCATTGAAGGACTATTTAGCTATGATGGGATGGAGTAGGAACACTCAAAGAGGTACCAAATGTAGGACTTCCAGGGGGAGTAGGACTTAGAGATGGGCTTGATGCCCTTGATGTATCAGCCGATGGGCAATCTACACTAAGGTGAGGAACAAAAAGATGAAAAGATACGGAATCACTAACATCATCCTCCCACTGGAAGATGATGATGTTTGATGTTTCATATCGGAACTATCCGACCTTTGAAGACTTTTGTAACTTCACTATCCGCCCTTTTTAAAGTGATCAGCTTTTAGCTACGAAACTCTCCTGGGGTAGTTGCACTTTGACATCGGCTTGAGAACTGGCACAGTATAATTAGTAACCCTACAGGATCATCTTAAAACTACTACCCTGATTAAGAGTTCCCGCCGATGTTTGGCGTGATACATTATCATATTCAGAAAGAAGCGCACTATGAGTACTTAATCGTTCGCAGGATGTACTTAGGTGTGATCCTAAAGGAACATTTAGATTTGCAATTACTGACGTTTGATTGTTAAGAGTTGGAGGCACTAAAGAATCTGAAAGTTTAAGAGATTTTCCTTGAAGAATTTCTGGCATCGGAGTCAAAGCAGCCTTAGGATTAATAGGAAGACGGAAAGAATGAACTTTACGTTTAGTTTGTTGAGATCCATTTTTTCTTTTTGAATGAACTTGAGCTACAGAAAGACTTTGAGTCCTCTTAATTCTTCCGTTTGAATTAGTTACTTTTAATTTGTCTGAATCCAGTTCACTCGTAGAATTATCGTAAAAAACGGAATCAGAACCAACTGAACGAGTTTCGCATTCTTGGGAATCGTCAGAAACAAAAGAAGCCGACCTTCCCCTTGAAGGTATTGTTAGACACTGAGGCTCCATCATGCAAGTGATCTGATATACTTCTGATATACTTCTAATCTCGTATCTCCGGCGACCGTGTGATATCTACAGTTTATAGTGTGGAGAATAGAAATAGATCAATTTAAGTCATATTGGTGTTGGATGAATGACATTTAAGTCTATGGTTTGCATCCAATCGGCTTTTGCTTGATCATTTTCCCAGTCTATTCCTCCAGTTTGCATAGCTGGTTTATGCTTCCCGGTCATTCCAGGTACATTGAGGAGTGTCAGTTGGAGTATTATCATAAGGTATGTCGTATGAAGACGACCCTAGTAACATACAATCCATCGGCGTGTGAAATACCTTGTTGATGATAATGTAACCTAACTCCAGGTCACTTTCTAATGGATATTCATTGACGTCCTCTGATAATTAATGAAAAAGTGTGTAAATTACAATGAAGGGTTATAAGTTAATCTAAGATTATACGTTATTATGATGTATTCATAATTCTCCTATGTAAGTAATTCCTGACAACATTAGTCTATAAAAAAAAAATTTATAATTAAAATACACAGTTATTATTTTTTTTAAATGATCTTTTATTTAAAATTTTGTAAAAAAAGGGGGTAAAGTGATAATAAAATATTTTTATTTGTCTTCTCCAAAGACTTATCCTTACAATGGTGATACACATAATTAATATTATTTAATCAGTATTACAAAGTTTAAATATAGTGTTAACATTGGTTTAATTCCTTAGCATGCTAAAAAGTAAAGAATACATTGATAATATAATAAACAAAAATTGGAAAGATGAGTTTGCTTATAGAAAACTTATACGTAAGATATTTAGTTCCTGTTTAAATTGCAAATATCTCTTAGATATTAATTTTCACCATAATCAATACATAGTTAAAACGAATGAAATTAACAACTTGCCAATACGACCGCATGGATATTGGTTGTTAGTTACAGCACAGAAAAGTGGAGAAGAAATTGACACCCACAACAAAGAAAGCCTGAAATAATAATAAAAGTAAAGATACTTAAGAAAAAAGAAGAATATATATATAATTAAGTAATTAGTGCTTAGACTATAATATGTAGAGTATCAGATAATATTTGATAATTAAAATCTCAAAAAAATGTCTTTTTAATGTAGCTGTATGTTTGTTATTAAGTAACCAATGAAATAATTAATTAATGTTATATAAATACCATAAAAAAAGTGAAAGAAAGTAACAAATAAGTTAATGTTAAAATTTACTAGTGTCGTGGAGTTGAGTAACTGAATGCGATACATGAAGACGTTTGATCTTTTTTACTGTTTACCGTGTGTCTGGTGTAAGAATATATAGGACTGGATGAATGTGAGATGGTCAAATGATGCTAATAAATGGCACAATTATATTTGATACAATCTAGAAAATATTTAAAGAGTAAGAGAGGGTAATTGATCATTCATTTAAAACGATTTTAAAGACGTTAAGGTACAATTCATTTAAAAATTTTTTAAAAATTTAATAATTTAAAGTTTTTTTTAATTCTATTTTAAAGAGTAATCGTTGAAAATAAACACATGGTAGCAACCTTGTTATAATGTAAAAAAAAGAATATATATTTATTATTATTAGTATGATTAATTAATAATATTAATTAATTAATAAAGTATTCATAATATATATGTAACTCTGTAAATATGATAAATGTGATGAGCTGGAGTAGTGTATGTATATTAAATTGATAATATAGTTCATATTATCGAGTCTATCATGATGGTCGATGTAAATTATATCCATAATAAGCGTAATGTAGTCATACAATGGGAGGCGGAAGCGGAGAAAGAGTACTTGATTAACTTTTTTACTCTTTAGGCATCGCACCATCTTAACGGTGGTGGAGGTCGTGGCAGTCCGACTACCCTAGAGCCGCTACCGGTTGTATCCTTGATAAGGGACTAGTAAATGTATCGCGCTGGTGGAAGAGCCGAGCAACTTCCTCGTAGAACGTCGTGTAGTCTGATACCTATGTTGGTGATGAGGCTTTGCGGGGATGAATCAACTGGGTGTGACAGATTCTGTCTGTTGGTTTAGTGAAGATAGATATACACTAAAAAGAGATCGCATAGGCATTACAGCGTTAAGATCTCATAACTAAACGTGAGGGCTGATTATATTTCTGATATGTAATAAGAATGAATCAATGAGATGGTAAAGGGATGAATAATGTATATAATATTATGATTAGATATAAAAGGGATAGATAATGAAAAAGAAATTATAAACTAACTAATATATATAATACGTAGCCGATACTCTGTTTAATAGATAATAATTAAAATAATAATAATAATAATAATAATTAATAAAATAATATAATAATAATTAATTAATAATTAATAATAATTAATTTAAAATGTCCAAATTCGTTTTGGTATTATTACTCATAATGTAACATCAACCTATATATATATAATAACTATCAATAATTATAAGTAGGTTATCTACGTTACATGATATATGATCAATAATAAAGTAGTACTAAAGTAATCAGGTAGGTTACAACATATGTGATAGGTGAGATATAATAACAATCTAACTGGAACTGAATAAAATATAACTAACTATGGGTTAGTTCATTAAAAGCATGCTATATAATTCAAATAATTTTATAGTAATAGTAACTGGGAGAAATTACAATAGAAAAAATAAAGTAGACCGTATGAGCTTCATATCATCAGAGACGTTTGTTACCGAACCAGTAATATGAAAATTGGAATGTCGCCTGATGAGTAGATTTCGAATAAAAAAATCAGTTACCATAATAATATCCATCACTCTAATCTTGGAATGTGAGCTAAGAGTGAATCGAGCGTAGGTTAATAGGGGGGCGTGAAACAAAATATCTTCCATATTGAACACATACTAAATAATCCATAATACTTTATGTTCTAAATAAAGAACGGGCGAAGCTGATTGGAAGACTTCATGTTGGAATACGCCCTTTAATTAATGAAGATTACACCGACATAATAAATAGATTTTCATTAAGAAAATATTAATCCTAAATAAGATCATGTATATAATTGAGTTATATTTAAAATCTTTATTCTGAATTTACATGTCATTCACGATATTGTTTTTCCTTTTAAGTTAATAAGTAAACTATAACTCAGAAAAAAAGTTAAGGTAGTGAGAATAATAATAATATCTTTTTTTTACTTCTTCTCTTGATATGTAGTAAAATATTCCATATTACTGTTATATAATTGGTCATAAATTTAAGATTATGATTTAATCATTCTTGTGTATAAATAGAATACTATATTTTAGACTCATCGTCACTTAAGAAAGAGATAAATTATTGGCACCCCAGGCTCCATAATAGCGAGAATCGTTCAAAACTTTGTTGAGTTTCTATCCATGTGGTAATAAAAAGGAAACGAGTCGATGCTGTCGAAAGAAAAATAATTTTGATAGTTTATTTAACATTCTGGCAGAATCTAGTTCTAAAAAAAGCTTCTCCTCTTTTATTTCTCAACGCAATGGCAGGGTTTACACTCCTTTTTCAACTTTACCCTCACACACTACTTCTAGATTTTCTTTTTTTCACTCTCATTTATTTTTGAATATTCAAGTTATCCTTTGTTTCACTCCAAAGCATATGGATTATTTCTCAATCAGGAACCAGAACGCTTTCTATTGTACCTATAGGTTTTATTTGGCATTTTGCTTCTGTTAACTTTCTAGCTAATTTTATTACCGGGTTTTCCTTTTAATAATATTAAGCGTTTGCACATTAATTGCAAATCATTGTTGGTTTTTATTCTTAAATTTTCAAATTGTCTATCTTTCTTGCATCAATTTCTTTTATGATAGTTTTGCTTAACATTCAACCCTTCGGTGAGGGCTACACCATAACTGCCTTTTTATCTCACAGCGATTTCACTTTCAAACTCAAGTTTCCTTCCAATTCAACATATATTTTACTCAAGAACTATTTCAATGCTACATTTTTCGCTCTCCGAAGATTATCTTTAGAACTAAACTTTTTTCATTCTTTCCACATAACGTTTTAAAGTTGTAGTAAGACTGGAGTCGTATACCACTCGTCGTCAAAACGCGGAAGGCTACTACCACGATTGTAATATGTAAAGTCGATGTCAACGAACGTGTTTCATATGTTTCCCACTTTACTCGTATCAATATAATACACTCTTTCCATTTTCTCCTCCGGTACGAGTTAAAGGCCGTGTAGAATTTGTAATTAAATATTTTGCATTAAATCTTTTGGATCAATGCCTGATGTACATATTATCCTGTCATATTCATGGTTCTACCAATTATATGAAGGTGGTCTTTCTATTCTTAGCATTTAAATATCCTCTCAATGTTTTATGTTCACAATTTCACATTCAATATAATAAAATAATAATAATAATAAATGAATAATAATGCGGATAAAGAAATATATTATTAATAAATTATAGATAAAATAAATATAATGAATAGTAATAAATAATAAATAAATAATAAATATAATAATATAATAAATAATAATAAATAATTTAATAAGAATTAATAATAATAATAAATTAATGATAAATAAATAATAATATAGCATAATAATAAATATATTAATAATAATAAAAATAAATAATAATATAAATTTAAATAATATTAATTAAATACTATTGTAAGAACTAATACCTGTATAATGAAGCTTCGAGTTATTCCGTTATAGAATATCTAATTATTAAATGGTAGAAATTTGTCTATATATTGAATAGTCTTTTGAGTGAGGAGTAAACTCAATTGTTGTGTTAAGGTGATCTGAGTGAACAGCATATAGGCATATATTATTCCCTGAATAAGTATGTAATATTCATAACATTGCTATGTTCGGTATGTGTGATATTAATATCCGGAGACCAATTAGTCAGAGAAAGTATTTGAATATATATATTGAGTCGCCGCCTCTCATTGACGATTGAGTACTGCTGATTCAAATCGGTCACAGCAATAGACAGTTAGAAGTATGTCCTTATCTACCTTGTGGTTGGTCAATGCATTAAAAGCTATCAAAACTGTCGAACATCTGTGTTGCTAATCCCAAAAGCAAGGTCGGTCTACTGAGATGTCTCTCCAGAGTTAGTCCTGCTCTCTATAATAGTGTGCAGAGAATATCTATTCGCTATGCACCGCATACTCATGTAATAACACTCTCTCCGTCCATCTATTTCTGGTAATAAGAGTGCTATCGGATTAAAACGGTAGTATATCGTATGATTTCTTCTACAGGCTAAATATCTGTATTTTATTTTATGTTTATTATAATTATTATATATATATTTCTTGTGAAATGGTAGGTAGAAATATAACAATTCACTCTAATATATTACTAACTAAAAGAAAGGAAAGTACTTATTATACTACTGTATCTATTGCATAAAAGTATTTGTATAAAATGATCCGAAAATGAGTTTTTAGCTATTTTACCTCTTCACATTAGATATTCCGTATAATAAATTTTAAAAGGGATGTGAAATTTGAAGAAAATATCACTCTTTCATTCTCATTGATAGATCATTCAAAGAAGCTACCTGTTCTATGAAATATCATTTCTCACAGTATTAGGTTAAGAAAAACTTGTTTGTATATCTTGTATAGTCTCCTGAGAAATATGAAGTATATTTAATACATTTAGTATTTACTAATTATAATATACTTGAGATAATGAATAGCTTATATAATACACCAATCATCCATTTTGCATACATCATGTAATATGCAATTCCATTGTTTATTCATTCTCACTATAAATAAAAGATTTTAGTTCTTTATTGAGTTATAGTATCTGTCACCAGTACTATCCTTTAACTCCATTAGAGTTATAATAATAAATAGTATATATTAGGTGCCATCCCACACAACCATATATTAAAGTAGTTTTATCCACTTTAATAGGTCCGCATATTAATTGATAATTATTAATTATCCAATTACCTTCTATCAATACCCTGTATTTATAACGTCAGTGACGATAACCCTGCCTATATCAATATTTTTCTACTAGTGCTCTCTTGTAGCAAATAAGGTGTTTATTTTCAAATGATATAATAATTATATTACTATTATTCTAATGTATTAATAAATTATATATATATTAGTAACTTTATATATATCATGATAGTATGATAAGCCAAGTAAATTAATAAAGGTTCATGTAAAGTAATATATAGGTTATGTATACATACAGTAGAGCAATGAACATGAGCAGTAAACAGTGACTGAGAATCATGTATCCAGTACCACGTATATAAGTAGTAATATAGAAGGCTGATAAATATAACTGCTAGGCTAATTATATAACGGTGTAATAAAATAAATTATATAAATAGAATATAAATAGATGATATATATATATATATAATATATTATATATATGATTTGGATATAGAATGGAAGTAAATCATACCTAAATAATCTATATATTTGTTAAGCTCAAAAATATAAAATTTATATTTATTTATTATTAATATTATTAATCTTATTATGATATTTTAATAATTATTAATGGATTATCAATAATTATGCTAAATTATAAGTATTAGTGATATAGTAGAAAAGAATCAACCTTATTCATATACAAACGATCTTGATTTATAGGAAAGAAAAAAGAAAAAAAAGAGCTAAAAAATTAAATAATGTCATCTGTGGAGTTGAAAATTAAAAAAGAATCTATCAATCTCGTACATTGGAGTTTGGAAATTGTAGCGTGTTTTATATAATTGATTCTACAAGGGAGGTACACAAAAATGTCCAACAAACAGACACAGACATACAAAATAATCCTTACCTACTAGTTAAGGCTATTACTACCTTTAACAATACCAGCGTAAGGCAAGAAAAAGGATATACGGATTTTAAAAAATGTAAAGAAGAATGATATCATAGTTCAACATATGTAGAGAAAAAAATCGCGATAGTATAATAATAGTTGCTAATCATTAATAAAAAAAATAAATATAAATAAAATGTATAGATGTTTTTCTACAGGGTGTTTTCAAAAATAAAAAAATGTAAACGAATAATATTCTAATGAAAGTAGTAAATTTTGTTGTAAAAGAACAATTGTTAACAGACCCTGTAAACAATTGTTTCGACACCCTGTAAAGTGTAAACAAGAATCTAATAAGCGGGAATAAGAAATCGCTATAAAGAAGAATATTGATCGTATTTATATAAAACTCAAACATTATCACTAAATCCGTGATGAACTAATAAGTAAATTTCTTATATTACAGCTTAAGCATGTCCGGCGTACTAAGTGCTGGGTCTTAACCATAAGTTATAACTTTCCAAAAATTTCTTGTTGAAGAACATGGTATGCTCTTCAATTAAGAGACCATCTCATGATAGGGACAATTGTAAATAGAATTACCGAATAGGAACGAATTATGTAATTTAGAGAAGATAATAGAAGGTCATTAAGGAAGAATTATAATAAGAAGACTAGCAAGAATCCCGATCCAAATGAGTAGAATTGGGGCTGACCCTACTACATCATTCGCTGCCGCCTCTTCAAACGCTCTGCAGTAATTGTCGTGAACTTCTACCTTACGTGAACCACTCGCTGTGTTATCACCACCTCTGTAAAAATATATAATATAAATTAAATATAATATATAATATATAAAATATATAAATATTATATAATAAATATTAATATATAATATTTAATTTATAAAATATAGTAATTATTATATTATAATATATATATATATATATATTATATAATAAATATAAATAATATAGATATATATAAATAATATATATTATATATATAAAATATATACATATATATATATATTATATTTTTATGATTGTAGTATTAAAATAAATTTATCTGCAAATGATAATATAAAGCCACATACTAAGAACAAGTGTGTTGGCGTAATAATATATTGATAAAATATATATAAGAAGTATATGTTGTTTGGATGAATAAGTGAGTAAACGGATAAGAAAATGCAGGAATGTAAGTAAGGAAAGTTGTGTAGTGGCAAAGCGAAGGTTAAGAACCTTAGTGGCAAATTATGATTCCTTGGTAAAGATGGTAAAGTAAACTTAAGTCTTGAGTGCTGCTAGGGTCAATTATGTTAATAAATTCAAACTAAAAATTACATGTGTAGTATAGGAAATAAAAGATAATCAAATTAGTGAAGGCTAATTAATAAGAGGAAATATTATAGTAAATGAGGTATTTAAATTAGTTTCTAAGTAACAAGGTGTTACAGTAAAAAATGTGAAACATCTTAGGGCGTGTATGGGTTGTAGAAAATAGATAATTGATTGAAAATGCATGAATGAATCGTATATTAGAGAGTTATTGTGGTAGTGTAAATAAGAAAGTGGTGAATAAACTAGAGAATAATGAAAAGTTACGATGAGTTAATTGTGGTTGATCAATGTTGGAAAAGTGAAAATGGTTTAAGTTTTGAGTTTCTTCCATTCCTTTATAGAATATAGTGGTGAGTGTGACTGTAAATTCGGATCACTGTACTCGGATAAGAAACACTGAAGAATAAAGAATTGGGATAATTAAGTAATAACGTCAGTAGAGGAATGCCTGGAGAAGAGAGATATTTAGTGTAGCTTTGCAGAGGCATAGAAGAAAAGGTTTTATAAGATATATTAAATAGGTAATTTGAATGACAGGGGTAATTTTGTTAGATTTAGGGTATAATAAGGTATGCGTTGTAAGGCCCACCTTGAGTAACCAAGGATAAAATAGATGAACATTATACATTGATAACCCAAGATGGCCATAGTAAGTTTTGTCTCGTCGCTTATAATATTAGATCTTCCTAGAAGACTCTAGGAGGATTTCAACTGGCGACGAGTTTTCCTCACCCGAAATTAGTTGATAATATAAGGGTGAGTGAGCGTAAGGGCTGCCTTTCTTTTTCGACTTTGCGTCATATTTTTCTTTACTATTGTTTCTGGTGCACATTGCATGTGCGGAACCTTACCCCAGTCTTGCAGCGAGAATGATTTAGGGATTGTATGATTGATAATATATATATATATATATATTATATAAGGAAGAAAAAAAGAATAAAGCCTTCTATATAAAGAATTTGCCTTCTTAGCTTGTAAAAACGAATTCATCTATTAAAAATTTTAAAGTACATATGTTTTAAATATATTAGTAATTATATAAAATTACGCGGCTAACTGACAAATCTCGCGGCACACATAAGTGCCGCGTACCATACTAGTTTGAGTAATATCACTCTTATGGAGTATAATAAGTTATAAATATTAGACATTAAATTTACACTCTCACTTAGACTACTTACTCGTAATATAAATTCAACTACCTCGACTACAGTGTTGTTATAGTATCACTAAATATCAGAATCATGAAATGGAGATTTACTCACTTATTGATTACTATAAGTTATGAGATTATATAAATAAATATAAATAAATAAAATAAATTATATTGTTTTACTAAACTGGTATTCGACTTGAATATATATGTTAAATCAATATATCATATATACTGGTACGGTATATATGTAGTAGTCACATATAAATATTCCAAATAAGTTACTCTGAACTTCATTAACTGCCCTAAAATATTATAGTTAGTTTACTCTGGCCAATATTTTGGTCTGTTTTTTTATTTTTGCTTATTCTGTTTAAAAACAAATATCCTAGTGATATTACAAAATAAAATGTGTACTTTACCATTTTATATGATTATATTATTAGGTAAATAACAAAGAAATAATTGCACTTTTCACATAAATCCCGTAAAAAAAAAAATCAAGTTCAATCAACATAAGTGATTGGATAAAATAAACAAAGAGTTTAAATTTCAACATCCCTGAATTTTTAACTCATCACTACTCCTTTATTAACAAAGAGTTTTAATTTAGGGTAATGTATTTTTTAACAGTGTGTGAATTTTTAGGCAAGTGTCTATTGTTATTTTACAGGTATTCATAATTATTATTTGTAATGTTTTATGGTGTTTGTAGATAAAAGTTTATGTTGAATACCTTATGCTTTAATACACTTATTCTGGAGACTTTGGATCATATTTAGGTAAGGCTACAATGTTGTCGTTTCGTGAAGATTGCAGGAAATCATCAAGGTTCCCAAAGTTTGCTGGATTTTAAATTTAGGCTGAAAGTGTTTTCTTTAACTATACTCATCTCGCATGGTCTCTCTTTCGGCATTTGTATCAATTAATTAAACATCATACTCTCGAAAATTCCTCATTGTAATGTTTTATGTCTTTGAACTCTATATGTCTTCAGTTAGCTTCTTTTATCATATTATATTATCTGATGTTTAAAAATTTATGTATTATCTAAAGGAATTATAGAATATAATATATATGTGTGAGATACTATTATTTTATATTTTTACATAATATGACTTATATGTTATTATAAGAGGTTAGTCTTTGTTTTGATGTGCCGAAAAAAATTATTGAGTAGCTTACTTTCTTAAGGTTATTACAAATAGGTATTTCTTATATTGGGCACTATCATAATATATAATAATATATGTAGCAGTAATCATTAACTTACAAAGTTAAGAAATCTGGTAGGTACCGAACGTAGAATTGAAAATTAATTATTATTCTTGATATATATGAGGGCTTTTGGAGGGTCTTAAGCTTAATCGATAAATATATCGGAATTTGAATTTTCGGGAGAGAAAATAAAACGTAACACACAGACCTACTTATATTTCTGATACACCCGCACTAGACATTTATCATGTCAGGTCCATTATGATAGTATGAGCTATATCGGTACGTGGGAATGAACTCTCACTGTCACCACATAGGGAGAGAAGTAAGGTTATAATTATTTAATTATAAGAGTAAATAAATTATATTTAAATTTATTATAACTCACGTTATATTATAGGTCTATTTTCTATGATACCTTGAACTTTCAGTACGCCATTTTCTCGTAGGTTTCTTATAGAATGTTGGTTGGGTAGCTAAAGAGTAATAACTCAGATATTGGAGTGAAAATAATATTTATTAATTGTTTAGTTATTCTAATACAGCACCACGTGAGAAAGCTGCACTCGGAGGCCAGCAAAGCCTTTATATTTAGTAGAATTGTAAAAAAATATTAAAAATAAATCTTGGAAAGACACTTGTCAAGAAAATATCTCACTTTCCCATGACTAATCCAGAATGATACTGAACAATATTATTAGTAATTTGATTTTGCGTACAATTAATTAATAATTTCGCATCTAGGACCTTCTATTTATAAATTATACTTATAAGCCGATTCTGTAATTCTAGAATTCAATATAGTATATACTAATTTTAGATTTATTTAATTAATAATATTAATTAGAGGGACAGAATTCAGGACTAGATATGGCAAACTAATCTTCTGACTTAAAACTTCTAACTTTTTAGGTGCATAAGCAAACTAATTGAATCCTTAAATTAAATGATTATATTTGTTATACTGTATTAATATAATATTATTGTTTAATAATAAATATTTCATTTTACTATTATATTTAATTTATTTTATATAATTTTACCGGTACTATTATATGTTAATATAAGTAAAAAACAATCTATAGTAGCCTACTATTAAATGGGGATTAAATAAATAAAAAATAAAAAAAAAGTCGGCATTTTGAAACTATTTCAAGATTATAATAGTTACGTTCAATGCATATAAGGTTAAGTAATTTATATGTATAATATATTTATATTATATTTGCTCTCTACTCTCTACTATTAGGAGGTTAAACTCTTCTTTATGTTGAGGTTTCTTTCAATTGTTTTTAGGTGGCTAGGTAGTTCTAGCGAAGATTGTGGTTGGACAAAAAACTAGGAAATGATCATAACAAAATCCCAGTCCAATCATTCTTTACACCACACCAAGTAAGGACGAGGAGGATTTATATTAATCACCAGAGTCTCTATGCGTAACATGGGAATTGCTTTTCTTCCTATTTTATTACTATTTAAAATTCAGTTAGCCAATGTAGCTTCTTAATCATAAAGCTGTCAAATAAACTGAAATATCACTATATCTACAGTGATTCTTTTTTTACAAAGCATAGTTTCATTAAAATATAACTGGTTTAATTTTTATATATAGTATATTGGTTTTATATTATTTATTTATTGAGGAATCTTATAACCAAAATTTTTTATTCTTACATTTGTCCTTATTTGTTTCACTGGGTACACTTCACGCCTCTACTTTCTGGAGTCCACTAAAATCACCGAGTAAAACACAAAGATGTGTAGAACATTGTAAGTGATCATCAGGAGCACCACCTTACGCAAAGAGGGAAAACACTTAGGGTTTTACAGTCTTTAACTATACATAACGAAAAAATATTATTATTATCTATTATTAAAGAAATTATATTTATTATTATTATTGATTATCAATAAATATACTTTTACTCTATTAATATATGGATTATAATATACTCATATTACGTTATATAGTAAACTTTAGAGCTTAGATTTATCTTAGCACTTATTCCATTAGTCTTATTTATTTATGTTAACTAATGTATTAATTCTAAATTATTATATATTTAATTTAGTCTCATTATTACTTAATTTTCGGCCTCACACCATCTATCTACTTGATAATATATTCCACACTATTATATTATGGAATGCTTATGATAATTTACATTGACTATTTTATTGAATTGTCGAGTTCATTGGTTGACTTAAAAGGTTTATTTATTTGATCTTATCACTAGTATGGAGTGTAATTTAATTATATTGAATAATTTTCATCATTATTATTATTAATTATAGTCTAATTTTATTTCTTGAGTTGAGGAGACTTCTTCATTTGGATTACTCCTCATTGCGAGTAACCACTCATAGGGATCCCTCCCTACATAATCAAAAATACAGAAGCATGTGCCGCATTCCTAGATATATCCAATTCACTTGTTCTTCCTCCTGATGAATCATACTAGCGGATCTTATCGTACTATCTATCTCTAGCTGCCTACTTCCTATTTTCTTATTTAATTCCGAATGAAAACTAAACTTTTAAGTAACACTCACATAACAACTTTCAATAATCAAAATCTAGAACCATTATATGGCGCTCTTTGTGTTTTTATCATAACATCATTCAGTTCCTACATCTAGGAGAGTGTGTTCGGCGTATTTATAAAAGCGGTCGGCTAAAGAATAACAATGTTCGCGCCATATCAAAATAGTAAAAAGGGCGTGTGAAAAAAGATAATTACTGCTACAATAAGAGTGCATGGCAGCAATTATCAACTATACGAACGCGGTAATCAATTTACACTGACATTCCCTTATCTAAAAATCATGAAGTGGAATACATAGAGTTCCGCAATGTGCTCTCGGTTAGATCAGGTTGACTTATATCGCCTTATAACTACTACAGCGCGGACTATACTACAAATATACGAATATTATTCTTTCAACTCTATATTTCATATATCTAAATTGGTTATCCTAGAGATAATATATTATTTCTTAACTAGCTATATCTTGGAAATAGTCTGAGTTATTCACATTCACAAAATATAATCTAGGGGGAGGTCATATTTATTCCACTATAATTTATACTTAACTAGCCTAGATGGTGAGCTCGATATGTTTTCGGGCGTCGCTCTGAGGATTTTATTACATAGGTGACCTTGTTGTCGAGAGTAATTTAGGATTTATTTTATCATAAAGTAGGCCAATATATCATATCGATGGAATTTAATTTATCGTCAGAATTATCCGGTGAAATGATGAATATCACTTTTTAAATTCTCAGTGCGAGTACTGGTTATGTGTAAAAATCAATAGGGTTTGAGTTATTTATCAAATTCTAATTGTGATCATATCGCTGATTTCAACAATATTAGTCGAGTCGATATCTTCTAATATACCTAAACAATGGTAAATTGTCGCGAGGCACGAGCTTCTCGGTCGTAATTTAAATAGTTATTGTATGATGCTTTTTCTCTGCGATTATTGTTTTTGCAGGCTCCATACTATATTATGTAATAATAATATTCACTACAGGGAGTTTTCACGATATTTTTGCTTTTATTCATTTGATAACTGTAGTTTTAATCAGGTTGTGATTTTATTTATTTCGTTGTCACATACTCTTATAAGTAATTTATACTGTGATAACTTTTTGGGTCTATTAAGAAGACCTAGCTATTTTTATTTATTATTTATTTTGTAAATTTTTATTTCTTATGTAGGTCGTAAACACACCAGGGGCAAGATCACTCCTCGAGGCCGGCTGAGACTACTTCCGACTACAAATAGAGAGGTATTTTCGCTAAGATCGGACATATTATACCCTGACTTATATATATTATATCTATTTAGACAAGTATATAATTATCCTAATATGGTTGTGTTTGGGTGTGCTAGTAGCTGTCGTAAGCACTACGTCACCTGCGCGGGGTATTATACTATGTTTTTTTTTGAGTAGGTAATTTGGCGCCATATGTTTTATATTATATTTTTATATAAAAGATATCTTCAAAACTAATATACCTGGCGCCTATATATATATATAAATATTTCTCTGATCCTAGTTCTATATATCTGTTTATATGCCATATATAACCACGTTCTGAGCGTACTTTTGAATATAACACATGCAATGTCTATCGATTTGTGCGATGTAATTAAGTAATTTCTACCTTTAATAATGAAAGATATATTCTATAATCAATTTTGGTTGGCACCTGACTACTATATAACCATATTCTTATCACGTTGTAGCTTTAGATAGCATTATGTGTTTATTTTCCTGGAGGATATAGATGTAAACTATGTCTGCACATATTTAACATATCAAACAATTCATCTCGGTTTGCGCTCTCATTTATTGATTTTCCTTTAAGCATGAATATTCTTTTATATTTAATTTTGTTAAGTTTAATTTAGATATTCCTTTATATTATTTTAATTTATATTTTATGGGGTCCCCTAACATACCAGCAAGACACACCATCGGCCGCCTAAATCATCCGATCCAATATTTACTTAATTCGCAATATCACCCTATATATATATATATTATTAGGGTAATAGTCCAAAGGGAGTATATCTTATTATATATGTATATATGTATATATAATACTGATAATTATTAATAAGAAAAATAATTATAATACTATATAAATTAATATATATAATAAATAATATATATAATATTATATATATATATATATATATATATATATACCTATACTATTAATATATATATATATTATTATAATATAATATATAATATATATACGATATAATATAGAGTATATAATATATATATTATAATATATAGTATGTAGATATATATATATATTTGATATATATATAATATATATATATTAGTATATTATATATATATTATATATTATATATATATATATATATATATATATATATATATATATATATATATTTGTGTGTATGTGTGTGTGTGTGTTTGCATACATGTTTATACGCATCGCAATTTTTACCCTTCATGTAACAGATGTTCATGTAATTGATACCCGTTCTTTGTTTATTCCCCTCCAAAGCTAATTATCTTTTCACACACGCTTTGGAATGGCTTGTTTCTCACGGTCTTTGTTATCCACCCTCTCAAGGGGATAACAGATGTTGTAACCAAACCCTTTGTTCTTTGTCTAGGATTGCGTTATGTTCTAGTTGTGAGCCTGCAGGCGAAGTGGTCGCATGCGTTATTGGTGTTGTGAGATCTATGTGGAATAATAATAATAATAATAATAATAATAATAATAATAATAATAATAATAATAATAATAATAATAATAATAATAATAATAATAATAATAATAATAATAATAATAATAATAATAATAATAATAATATAAAAATAAAATAATATTAAAACATTAATAATAATAAAATATAATAATAATAATATATATATAATAATGAATAATAATAATTAATATAACAACTAATAATAATATATAATAATAATAAAAATAACAATAATAAATTTTTTTTCGTTTATGTATAGTAATGATTGAGATGGCT
>JABUQX010120161.1:7500-22507 GCA_015478945.1 Trachelipus rathkii | reverse complement strand
CATTGTACTTCGTTCAGTCAGTTGGGTGTTTAACCGTTTCGCATTTATCGTGAACGCTTTCCCTTTTCGTGCGCCGCTTCAGGGGATCTAAGTAAGCTGCAATAGTATGAAGGTCATTAATTTAGAGAACCAAAGCTTTTTCTAGCTCTAGTTTATTACATCTTTCATTCTTTTAAACCGTTATCATTTTCATTTGAAGATGGTTTCAAATGCTTCCTTAACCTTGAGATTAGTGGTATTACCTAGGAGACAGAAGCTGTAGAGGCGCTGATTTTTTATCATCCCTATTCTCATGTGACTCTGTTGACTCAAGTTTATGAACTTCATGCTGAGATCGTGAGTCATCATTACACAGCAGAGTCCCGAGTCACATGTCTGTTTAAAGTTTGCGTTCAGATTCATCTTCAGTATTTTTGTTCTAATTCTTTATCAAATCTCGACAATAAATATCCGCAGGGCAAAGCGCAGGATGCGGATGCGGATGTCAATTTATAAAATTCTTTACCTGCATCACTAATATATATATATATATATATATATATATATATATATATATATATATATATATATATATATATATATATATATATATATATATATATGCTATATATATATATATCATCGCATGACAACAATATGTGGGCATTAATGGTTACTAACAATTTCTTCAACCGGACTAATTCCATCACTGTACGTTATTTTTTATACTGTTGTACGCATATTTAATTTTATATAGCAACGCATGAAAATAGATGGCAGTCTTTTCAAGTGGGCACTAATGATGTTACCAGAAACCCCTCAAACCGGACTAACTCAATCAGGGTACTTTGTTTAGTCTACTGTTATACGCATATTTAATTTTTTTTAAAGATATTTTTAGCCATTTAGCAAAATAATATTTACAATTATTATTATTATTATTATTACCAAATTTTAAATTAAAAATAGCTTTTGTCAAAAAAATTAAATGTTTAAACTTTAAAGCATTTATTTTATTTAGCGTTACGGTTTATATCTAAATCCATGAGAGTACTACTTCTAACAAGTCATTTTTGATAGCTAGTAAGAATTTTCTATAGCTATATTTATTAACCTGAAATTTAAGTTACTTAATTTTTCAGGAAACTGTGGTTGTTATACCTTCAATATATTAATACTGGTATCGATATCGGCAATTTAGAAAGTCTCGGTATCGACAGATATTTATTATCGTATGAGTATCGAAAGTATTTGTGGAATATGTATCGATATCGATGTAAATAATTTTGTTTTGGTAACTGTATAATAATAATAAAAAAATAAAAAATAAAAAGTTAATTGCGATCCATTCATTTAGGAAAGTAAGTTAAATTTCAGTTTTAAGTTATTCTATCACAAAATGTGGTCGGGGTATAAAACTGTACCAACAATTTGAATATAAAGATTTGCGAAGATTTTACCAACCCACTAATATTCTAAGACCGATACGCCCCCTCCCCCCCAAAAAAAAAAGTTACTGAAGGTACACGGAAATAAATTCTATTATTTAAATATGTTCTAACTAAAATAAATTAACATATTTAGCAAAAACGTATCACAATATTTTGAAAATACGTGCCCCATAAACTTAAAATAAGACACTGTAAGCTTTAAAATAAATTTCCTTTTTTAATTGTATTTTGCCTATAGAGCTTGCTAATGAATTAGAATTACCAGTGTTTGATGGGATATTTGTTTGCGAAGGAGCATCTGCGGATCTATTAGATGAAATTGAAAAATTTAAGTACAAATCGGTTAGTTATATTACTTTGATTTTTACACTTTTTATTTTTTCTCTTTTACTCAAAGTTATTTAAATTTTTCATGTTTTTCCTTAATATATCCATTTCTAATATTAAATAAATGAAAAACAATTACATTTTAAAATATACTATTTGTAATATTTTTGATTTGAAATATGCGGCTTTTTAGAAAATAAACTTGAATTGTTAATTTGCTTGGAGAGCTTATATTGTACTTTAGCCAGCATCCTGCCATGCAGCTACCTCTTTCAATTGGGCTGCCCTAAATCTTACCGTAAACATTTCAAAAATTGTCCAATATGCCGCCAAGAGAATTAAACATTTTAATTATCATCATATTTTATTATTATTATTATTATTATTATTATTATTATTATTATTATTATTATTCCTCTTGATACTTTTTTGTTACTTTTGCTATATATGAGTATTATTATTATTATTAATTATTATTATTATTATTATTATTATTATTATTATTATTATTATTATTATTATTATTATTATTAAAAGAAGAAGCTGCGGAAATGCGAGTGTTAAGATTAATAAGAGGAGTAATGCTGAGGGACAGAGTTAGAAGTGAAGCAATAAGAGAAGAGCTCGGAGTCCGCCCAATAATGGAATGTATTGAAAGAAACCAGCTGAGATGGTTCGGTCATGTGCAAGGAATGGAGGACTTTAGATACCCCCGGAAGACTACTTATTGGAGACCTGTCGGAACGAGACCAGTGGGAAGAGCAAGAAAAAGATGGATGCTGTGGAAGCTCAATTACGTCGAGGGAAACGATGGAGATGCGGAAAGGACGGCGGCACTATTTAAAGACAGGATTTTACAGGAGGGCAACCTGTGGGATCTTAACAAGATGGATGGTGAGAAAGATATTATTATTATTATTATTATTATTATTATTATTATTATTATTATTATCCACCTCATGAAAGTCAATTCGTTATTTCTGCGAAATTCGCATTTTTTTTGTTTTTGTTTATTTCTTTTCCATATTATTATTATTATATTATTATTATTATTATTATTATTATTATTATTGATGTATTATTATATTTCATCGTTTCTGTTTTATGCTTACCGTTGTTATCCCCGTCCTTAACAAAGTTTGCATCCCCTCTTCACCATTTTCTTTATTACCTTACGTATTCTTAATTTCTTCTCTCTTGGGGGGAGAGACCCCGTTTTCCATTGTATCTTGGTTGCTGCCCGTGCGTATCTTATGCCCATCTTGATCCCTTCCCCCGTGGGTGTGGGTACAGATCAAAAACTGGTTACTGCCACATATTTGTTGGGGACTCGAACCTTGGATAACCAATGAGGTGACTGTCTCTCACTTCAGTGTTAAATCTTGGACTTCACGTCTTATCCGTGTGGTGCTGCGCTACTTTTTTATCATCATAGGGACTGTACGCAGAGGTCCGCGTGGCTCTTTCGAGGCCACACCCACAGCCCACCAGTGGTGGGGTTTCGGGGAGGGGACTGAGCTCTGGCCGTTTGATGGGGGCAGTTACTTTCCCATTATTTATATATTTATTTATATTCATTATTAAGTGTTATTGTATTTTTTCTTTTATTACGGTGTTGTTAAATTGAGCATTTTGTTTACAATGGAAAACAAAAATAAACCCATAAATAGATGCGCTTAGATATTTTGGGTTCTCAACCTGACCACTCCACTGGTGGGACTAAGCAAGAAACTTGGTGCTCTTGAGTGATGACCAGCATAGGCCCAGGGTTCTCGAACCTCTTCTCGGACCCCCCCCCCCCAAACGGGTGTTCCTGGGAATGAATCCTATCTTCTGTAATTTTACCTACGGTCCAAGATCTCTCAACTAACAACCCCGAGTTCTCTTATCCTTAGCGATGTGTACTAGGTACAACTAATCCTCATATCTACTAAGCGGGATGGTCCCTGCTGATATGCGCCGAATCCAAGACTCGGAGTTTGGTATTAGAATCGTTATCTCACTTGGGTGATGTTCCATTATCTCCACCCCTGATGATAACCGCAACATGTCAATAGGCATGGTGTATGCCTGTCACCAAATTTTATAGGTTCCCTTCATTCATTTGCACTGGTGGCGACTCATTTTTTATCAACTCGGAATTCCTCTTCAAGCTGTGATCCCTTTTTATTATGGCGATTTCTGTACACTGTGGAAGTATTCACCCCCTACGATGTGCACGATGTCGTCATCTCCAACTTTAGACTTCGGACCACCAGGCTCTATGGGGGCTTCATTCTCTCCCACCTTTCCGTTCATGGGTAATCAGTGCATGTTTATACTGATGGCTCAAGGAGGGAAGGAAGGGGGGGGGGCTGCAGCGGCTGTCTTTCCAGAATGCACTCTAACCCATTCCCTCCCCCTTTGTTCATCGACGTTAATGGCCGAATGTGGCGTAGTTCTAGCGATCAATAGGCTTATTGATCGTGGTGCAAGGAACACACAAACCATCTCCGATATATATATATATATATATATATATATATATAAATATGTGACAAAATTAACATATATATATATCTTCTTCTCTTGCCCCTTCTTTGCTCTTAATAACAACCTTGTAACATATATATATATATTATATACTGCTCATATATATATATATATATATATATATATATATCGGTATATAATTACTGTGACAAAAAACATGAGAATTAGTGTAAAAGTATATTATAAACTCTGGCAAGTGACAATGGTTCCAAATTTCAGTATATTTTTTTCGCGCCTAAAACTAAGTGGTTGTAAAGGGTGCTCACCTCGGCGAAAATTCTGTAAAATTCTTGAAAGATTTTTTTAAGTAGTGACTCATAAATCAAAATCTTTTAAGTCCAATTTAGTGATATTTAAATTAGCTACAGGATGATTTACAGCCTAAAATTTCTATCATTAGTATTGATGCAACAAATCCGGAATGTTCACGATGTAAGTAAACATTATATTAACACATTAATTAATGTATTTTACACAAATTGTTACGTTATTATTTTAGCAATTTCTGATCATTAACAAGTTTTAAATAAAAATAAAATGTTTAATTATTCGAATTTTCATTGGTCCCAATATTTTTAATGATGGTTGACGGAAAAGAATTTTAAATAGTTTTCCGCTTACGTTTTACCTTATTTTTCAACCAATGTTTTTTTTTAAACTAAATTATATGATTTACTTAACTTATCACTTAAATTTGATAGACTAATATTTACATTGTTATGTATTATCAGCTGATGCTGGCTTACATTTGTTCGTAAATTTGATTCAAATTCGTTCACTTGTTAAACTTTTATTTTTTCTAAAAATTGTCATAAAAATAGCGTCCATATTAACTTGGTGCACATGAATATTACGTTGCCATCTAAAATATTTTAGATTCCTGGAGATATCTTTTGACATTGTATAAATATAAATTGTATAAATTTATGTAAAAATATATTGTAATCTTCAAAATTATTTATAAATTCCATTTTTATACGAATTAAATATACTCTTATACTACCATGTTTATCATCATAATTAAACCCATTGGAAAATACTTTTTACTGTAGCTTTTTTTGTTTTAATTTGCCAATAAAATGTAGGCTTTATTTCGTTTTGGCTGCTTATAATTTTCTTAAACTGAATATATATGATCCTATATCAGTTGAATATTTGTGAATCCAACAACCATGTAGAATCGGAATAAGCTGACTGAAAAGACTCATTTTAGGAAAATTTTGGAAACAGCCTTTTTATTATGCAAATCATAAGATGTTCTAAAAGAGGCCTAAAAAGGTCCTTGCGAAAATGACCCTACCCAATCAAAATTCGGGGCAGTGTCTAGAGATTTATTCGTGGGAAAGGCATCAAAAGCGCATTAAAGCAGTTTTGAAGTAGACGCGGCTGAGTGTAATGCAAATCAGCGCAGGCCACTGCATTTATCTCTATTAAAATAATTTGGCAGCAAGTGGAAGAATCGCATGAGTTCATCTCAGTGAGAAAGTTTCTCTCGAGAAATTAAAGCAACACTCTATAGTTGGCCACCGAAGATCGATCTCTCTTAAATGAGTTTTCATATATATATATATATAATATATAATATAATATATATATTATATATATATATACCATATACATAATTTAAAATATTGAAAAGATTTTTTTTTATTTCTTCCTTTAAAAGTAGCGCTAGTATACCCTTGAGAACAGCTTAAAAACATTAATGCTACAAGTGTAAAACGGAATACATTGGTGGAATGCTGGTCCAATTAACGTGAAAAATGTTAAAAAAAAAAAAATTAAAAAATATATTATAAATATCTCTATATAAAAAACTAAAATAGCTACAGCGAAAAGGAATACATTTTGGAATCCTGGTAAAATGTATTCACATAGGAAAATGTGAAAAAAATAAAAAAAATCAAAATAATTATTGTTAATTAATTAAGTAATATGATTAAAAGCCTATTAGAGACCTTTTTATTGGTTTCTCGTTAACAATAAATAAGTTTTTTTAAAAGTTTTTTTTTTTTTGTGTTTTTTTTCTCGTTAAAATAAATAGACTTTCTATTGAATTTTGCTTTTTGTTTTACTAAAGAATACCCAATGGTATACCGCCCCGATGGCAACAGGAGTCGGGGTCTCTCGCCTTCCGGGGAACACGGGGTGGGACTAATTCCCCCCCTCCGGGGCGGAAGGGTCTCCGGAACCCCGCTTTTTGGTATGTTGGGTGGTCGCGGGGTTCCTCCCGCCCCCTCCCCTACGGTATTGGAAAACGTCCCCCCCTGATGTTCCCCGTCGGCTCGAGCCCCCCTAATGATGCCGTATAAAGGCATTTTCTATGTGAACATTTAACCAGGACTCAACTAAACAGGTAATGTAGTGTAGTTTATTATTTTGATATAATTTTTTTTTTTTTTAACATGTTCCGTAACTTACAAATTGGACCAGCCAGCAATGTATTCCGTTTTACCGTAGCATTAATAGTTTTTAAGATAAATATGACGGCTAATTAAACGCTGAGCCAATATAATAATATAATATATATAATAATATATACTAAATATATATATATATTATATATATATATATATATAAATATATAAATATATATATAATATGTATAATATTATATTATATATACTCTAATTATACCGTGGTATAAAGGTCTTTCTCATATAAAAAGGAAATTTAGTACTTTAAGAAAATAATTTTCTTTTTTTGGAGAAATGAGAAATAAAAAAGCTATGACGTCTCAAAGTTGCAAAATATCCTCCCAAGAAACTAATTTTCTCTATCATTAAAAAATATAATATTTTCTATAGAATTGTTATTCATTCACTCCCATAACTTTATTTCATTATCTCCAAAAAAAATTATTTTCATTAAATAGTGAACACTTTTTCTTTCATTAAAAAAAATGCTGTCCTGATTGTCTCCAAAGACCTATACCGTATATATATATATAATATATATTATAATATATATAGTAATATGATATATATAATATATATAATTATATATATAATATTATATTATATTATAAAATATATATATAATATATAATACTGCCACGAAAGATCTTTCTCTTCACAAGGGCCCAAAACGTATAGAAAGCGAGGATCAAGTCTATTTTACGGTTAATCATCTTTATTATATATAATAATATAATATATACTACATAATATAACTATATTTAAGCAATATACAATAGATTATAATATAGAATATATATATATACACTATATATATATACATAAAATAATAACATTAATATATAATAATATATATACTATTATATTAATATAAATCTTATTATTAATAAAACTTTTCGTATTTCGTTTAAAGTCTTTGCTCATTTATATATCTTAAAAAAATTTCTTTCATTTTGAAACAAATGGAGTTGTCAATTAGTCTATTAACCAATTTTATTTAACTAATTTATACTTTCCTTCGTAAATCTTTTTATATATTGAAATATGTTTGAAAAAATTATTAAATTTCGTTATTATATTTGAAATTTAGTTATTAATTAATTAAACAGATTACAATACTTAAAGTTATTTGCAACATGCCGCAATTTCATCACCATTTGCAGCGTAAGGAAGTCTTAATTCTTGAAATGAGTTGTTGCATGTCCAAGTTTGTGAAGGTTTTTAATTTTAACATTTTTGAGTTTATTTTTGTGAAAAATAATAACAAAGTGGTCATAAAGTGAACTATATTAATCATACATAGCTTAAGGTGGCAAATTCTTAATTATTTATGAGATTATGTTTAGTATAATTTTGTTCCAAAACCATATTTTTCGTTTTAAAAACTGTGAAAAGGCCTAAGGCCAACTTAATTTATTCCCCTTATATCTTTTAAGTTGCCTATGTCTTCAATTTGCTATGAGCAAAGTTTTGACCACTGTATTTATATAAAACCCGTATAGGCTAACTCCAACTTTATTGTTATTTTTATTGCATTTTTGCAGTATACATCATAGATCTAATATATTATATATTAAGCCGGGTCAATTAAGGTTTGAATTTTTGTTAAGCCAGGGACATGGTTGTAAGAGGTTGTGTTTTGTTTCTGTTAAACTTTATTTTAATGTCACACACACACACACACACCCACACACACACACACACACACACACACACACGACACCACACACACACAACACACACAACACACACACACACACGACACACACACAACACACCACACACACACACCACACACACTACACACACACAACAGCACACACACACACACACACACACACACACACACAGACAGCACACCAACACACACACACACCACACACCACACAACACACACACACACACACCACCACACACACAACAACACACACACACACACACACACACGACACACACACACACACACACAACTCACACACACACACACACACACACACACACACACACACACACACACACAACACACACACACACACACACACAACACACACACACACACACACACACACACCACACACACACACCACACCACACACACACACAACACACCACACACACACCCACACACACCACACACACACACACACACACACACCACACACACACACACACACACACACACACACCACACAACACACACACACACACAACACACACACACACACACACACACAACACACACACACACACACACACACACACACACACACGACACACACATATATTATAATCATATAATAATAATATAAATAATATAATATATATTATATATATATAATAATATATATAACATTTATATATACTATATAAATATAGTGGTTAATTACTGCAGAAAATATTTCCAAATCCGAGCATCCTGGTTGTAAAAAAAAAAAGATCCATTTCGCCCCTAAAACATCTATTTTAGTGGTATCATAGTAGTGCACCCTTCTGGAAAAAAAAAATTGCGAATCGACTACCGTTCAATTTGCCCACTAAGTAAACTTTCATATAAATTCATATATATTCATATATAATCGATATTAAGTAAAGAAAATACAATGTTGAATTGCGTTACCAACCAAGAAAATGTAATGTCAAGAATATCGACCGATGTGGAAGACAAGCACCATATATATATATATATATATATTATAATATATATATATATATATAATATATATATATATAAATATATATATATATATATATATTATAATATTATATAATATATATATATATATGTGAGAGTTACTATTAAAGCGACCTACCTGAAAGAGATTTAGATTTTAGTTGAAGAAAAGTTAAGATTTGTTTTTTTTTGTTTGCTATGATAATATATATATTATATATATATATATATCTTAATATATATATATATATATACTATATATATATATAATAGTATATATATATGATATTGTAGAATTTTTGATATTTTACCTTCACAAATACGTTTAAAATTTTAGTTTCGTTTTCTTTTGTCTTTTTAAGCACTAATAAAGTTTAGTTACCCCTCTGATGTCAGATTTCTTAGTTCATTTTTATTTTATAAATTTCTTAAATTATTAGTTAAATCATAATGGAATATTATTACAATTTTCTTTTGTTTAAAAGTATTAAATAATTATTAATAGTTTCAAAAGTCATTTTCGGCACTTTTATTAATTCCGTTTTTTAGCCATTATTTAATATTTAAACGACTTTACGAGTAAATAGTATTTTTCAAAGAAAGATAATTTATTATTTTATTATTTCATTTATTATATCTTAGAAATGTAAGAATATTGTTTAATCTATTTATTTTTAGTATTCCAGACAGTAGAATATTTGGTTAAGAATTTCAAAGCATACATTATTGGAACAGAATTCGAGAAGGATATTTAAGTCTTCCTAACATGAATTTTCAAACGCTGTTTACTGGAAAAATAAGAACTTATGAAGTATCAAACCATGTCTAATCATTGAAGAATAGTGCAAAGCTATTTTACAGAAAATGCTTCCATTCAAAACTACATCACTCAAAGAATAATTATAAACTATTTTATATATATATATATATATATATATATATATATATATATATATATATATATATATATATATATATATATATATATATATATATATATATATATATATATTATTTATAATATATATATATTTTCATTAGTTAGCCTTTAACCATAAATTTTACATTAAGTCAGTATATTTTAAGTTCTAATTTATTTACTAGTTTAGTGTTAAACTTATTTTAGAATCAAGTTTAGTTTATATCACATTTATTTATTAATTATCATACCTTCCTAAACTCAATATTAATAGGTAGTTTTTAAGGACTGACAAGCATTTTTGGAAGCTTGCTTCCATTTCTTTGGGTTTCTCCCAAAAGGGCTTAAAAAGGTTTCTTCCTTTATCTTTGTTTTCTCCATTGATTCTTGCTTATAAGTATTGTGGTTTTTCTCGCAATATTTTAATTGGTTTCTCCAGTTGTATTTGTTCGGTTTTTCCCAGACAATAACCTTTAAGCAAAAGCCTTATTCTATATCAAGAGAAATTTTTCTGTTCTCTCTGAAGGACTATTTGGTTTTACGATTTAGATGCTGGTTCATCCAGTGTAAACCATATCGTTAATATCTCTGATATTATTAAAACTGTGTAAAGTTTCTCTTTACGTCTAGTGCTACTATCTAGGGTTTCGCCGGATAGATGTTGGTTTTTCCCAAGCTTACACCTGTGTTAAATTTTAGTTAGTTACATATACGAAATTAGGTACTATTGGTTTATCAAATTAGACGTTGGTTTCTTCCAACGTATACCTGTATTAGTTTCTCTGATACAAAATTGAGGTACTATTTGGTTTTATCCAATTAGACGTTGGTTTCTTCAACGTTATAGCCTGTATTTAGTTTCTCTGATACAGAAACTGAGTGACTATTTGGTTTATGCCAATTAGAGGCGTTGGTTTCTTCCAACGTATACCTCTATTAGTTTCTCTGATACAAAAATTGAGGTACTTTTTCGGTTTCACCGAATTAGTTGTAGGTTTTTTCCTCAGTACACCTGTATTAAGGGGTTTTTCGGTTTTTCCTTAAACTCATTTTCTGTTGTCATTGGTAAATAAAGTTGTGTGTGTTGTTAAAATCCATTTTATATAATATGATGTACGATCCTCCATGCATTCTCCGAAGAGCAAACTGTTAAACCTGAGCTACCATTAATATCAGTTTATGTAAATATATAATTAATAAAGGACGTTATTTTTAGTAGCTTTTCTCTTGAATCCTGTCACTACTGGCTAATTCTATTGTCGTAAAAGCGTTAAATCATTAAACAAACATTTAAAAAGGGTTATATTCTTTTATAGATCGTTGAAAAGAGTCGAAGGTCTTAGCATTATTAAAGGTATTTAAAATCTGATTCTACTTCTTTGTCTTACAGAAACGATTATTAAAATAGCTTTCTCTTTCATTGGTTTTACAACGGTGAGACTAATTATTATTCATTAAGAAACAGGTCATTTTCTAAATAACTTTTCACACAGTATAATATATATATATATATATAAATATATATATATATATATTATATATATATATATATATAATATATATATATATATATATATTATAATATACTATATATATATGGTAAAAACTGAACCTTCGTCTGACCTTTGAATTCGATAGTATCGATAATCGGAATATCGATATATATCGATATCGAGAATATATTTATATCGATATATATATATATATATAATATATATATATATATATATATATAGTATAATATATATATATATAATATAATTATATATATATATGATAATCTGGCTACTAACAAGCACAATATCCTAACCATAGACTTAAAAGCGCGTACAAGTAAGAGCCTATTCTAAACGGATCGGTGTTGCCAAAAAGCTAGAACCTAACCTAGATGGATCGTCGTTGCCCAAAACCTAGACCTAATCTAGATTTTGCTGTAAACCTAAACCTAACCTAGATAGTTTGTTTTTAAGTAAAAAATTAATAATATTTTAGTTTAATAAATGATCAACTCATGACTTATGAATAATTTCTTGCTATAGCTTCCAGGAAATGTTCAAATCTCTCATCTTTAGGATGTTTGGAACCTACAAATTAAAGAAATGTTTTTAAAACAACCTATATATATATATATATATATATATATATATATATATATATATATATATATATATATATATATATATTATATATTATATATATATATATATATATAATGAAGGAAATTTTTAAGATATATTAATTTAAATAACAGTTCTTACGTCTTAAATTTAAAAAATTTAGTAAATGTTCATTTGCCCTTTAATTTCTTGTCAAAGTAATTTATAATGTTAGTATAAAGTATAAATTATACTTTGTAGTTGTTTTAAATTTCAAATAATTTATAAATATTCATATTTAAAATTAATTGCACTGACACATCCTATCTCTACAAGTTCTTAAAGACTAGTGAAAAAAATTGGTGATCAAAATAAAGCATTGGAATGGGGATTTATAATAGGTACAGTCGATATACATATATCGAAATTTCCGAAAGAATACCGTTTTGGGAACAGCCAGTTTTTTTAGTCCAGACAAAATCTCGAGTACATATATATATATATATATATAGATTATATATATATATATATAATATATATATATAATAATATATATAAAATATATATATATATAAAATATATATTATATTATATATAAAGACTAAGATTTCAGACTCTGAGAATGGGAGGTTGGAACAAGAACAGAAGAAAATCAGAAAAGAAAGGAATAGGTGAAGAAAGAATTCAGTAGGGGCTGCAAGATCGTGGCACGGATCATGGAGCATTGAAAAGGAAAAAGATTATTGTAAAATCGCCAATCAAAGAATTGAAGATTTAAAAGAAGGAAAATTAAAAATTAGACCAATTAATAAACAATCCATAAACCAACTTAGGTAAAGACAAGGTTTCGCAACCAAATTATGAAAATTTATATTTCAACTTTTAGAATTAAAATAACTTTTTGATTTCTTCGGTGAAGCTATAAAAAATTTAAGATAATGAATCTTTGAAAATTTGGATTTTTGTATTTTGAAACTTCATCGAACTGTGTCTTAATTTGGACCAAATAATATCTGATTTAGGTTTAATAACTGAGTGGTCAGTACGCCTCTCCCGAACTTCTTCATTACATGGCTCAACATGACGCTTGCTCAATGCATTGGTGGTTGCTACAGATTGGAATTCACTTTTGCAATCTACTAATTAGATAATAATAATATAATTAGTGATAAAACTAGTGTTAATGATATAGTGGTAGTGTTAATTTAATGTGTGCCTAATAATAATAATAAGAATAATAATAATAAATAATAATAATAATAATAATACATAATAATAATAATAATAAATTAGTAATATAAAATTATTAGTGATAAAACTAGTGTTAATGAAAAATAGTGAGTGTTAATAATTAGTATAAGTTAATGTTATTGATAATAATAGTTATTAATGGTAATATTGTCAGCAGATGTTTATGTAATATATATTGATAATTGTATGACATGCAGATATATATGTATGCTATGTATATGTATATATTTCTTTTTATATAATTTTATATTATTTATATAAAAGCGCCCGGTAGCTCAGTGGTAGAGCACTCGCCTTAAACAAAGCGAAGGGTCCAGGTTCACAACGTGTCAGGGTGGGGAATGGTGAGCTATTCTCCCCTTTGCGGCTTGGCTTCGTCCTGCTCGGACGTTAAACGATATACACCTCCTCCGTGATTAGGGCTCTATGCCGTGAAGTGATGGTGTTTATCTCTGTAAAATATATATATTATATATATATATATATATATATATATATATCAGAGGTGGGCGGCAAATTTTTTAAACTTTAGAGCGCAAACGCAAAAGCGCACCAAAGTGGAAAAACTTAGTCCGCAAGCGCAAAAGGGCACAATTTTTCAAAAAAAAATAGTCCGCAAGCGCAAAGCGCACATGTCCGCAAATCAAATTTTTTTAAAGCACAAATTTAGGAGCGCAAAAAAAGAATATATAAAAAATAAAGCGCAAATATTTAAAGATGAATTATGTTTTGTTAAACTTAATTAAAGATGCAAATATATATAACAAAAATGAGAAAGATTTTAATCTTATTCGAATTAATCTGCTGATCTCTTCCGGCCTAGCTCGTCCTCCGCCCTTGCATTTCTGAATAGGGTCATGATTCGATTTAGATAAAAAAGATAAATTTTTCAAAAATTGATGGATGCCATGGTTGCCCTCTTTAATCTTTTAGACATGTCAGAGCCTTGACTAAAACAACACCTCAACGGCCGTGAGCTGGGTAATGGGTATTATACTTTAATAAACAATCCACTCAGAGTCCTCCCAGCTATCAAGATTTATCCCAACTTCTCCTCCAGAGGTGTCTTCTGGATATATGGACACTTCAGTTCCTGAAATATTTAGAAATGGTATCAAGAACTCAAACCTTTTTTAAGTTTCATTTGAACATTATGTCAGTGTATTGTGAATATATATGTAATATATAAAATGTATATATATATATATATATATATATAATATATACTATATATATATAATATATATATATATATATATATTATATATATATATATATAATATATATATATATATATATATATATATATATATATATATATATATATTATATAATACATATATAATAATATATATATATATATA
>JABUQX010120161.1:0-2500 GCA_015478945.1 Trachelipus rathkii | reverse complement strand
TATTGTATGTATGACATTCCAGTGCCTAATGGTTCGCCTTTCTGTTCTGCGTTCGTATCCACACTCATCCTCCAGACAACATACATATACACATACATTATATCCCACACTCATCCTTCAGACAACATCTTACAGACATCCCTGATCCCTTATATCCATACGTGTAGGAGAAAAAATTGCCGCAATTGATATGCTCCTGCCGTGTCGAGAAGGCGACTAAGGGACGGTGGTAGCTAGGTTGGCTGCCACACCACTTATCTATTTGCCAGGAATGCTAATGCAGTGCCTCGGAGAAGGTCGTGATCGCAGTAAGCGCCCGTCTTATCCCTTCGCGAAAATGTCATGAATCGTATACTGTAGATGATGAATGTCCAAAGCGAATAAATGTTGATGAGATTATGGAGAGAGTGTGGATGTATTTTAGCAAAGGGAAATTTGTTTGCTCGCTGTGACTTAAACAAAGATGAAAGGAAACGGCTGAAAATGAGTGGTGTGGTGTGAAATGCTGTTTGTGTTGCGTGGTAAAGGAATGAGAGGGGATAGAAGGATTTGCAATTCTGATGAGTGAGTTGTGGTAGAGAGTTATGGGTAGATTTGGTTTGTGCGAGTACTAGAAGTCTAAGGTTACATTTAATTGAAAAATGGTCAAAAAATTTTGTGTGGTTGCGACATATGTTTCCATCTGAGGGTTAATGTTGAAAAGAGTCGATTTTCTGATAATTCTGAAGTGATGTTTTGGATTGGCGGGAATAGGAGATTCAGTTCATGTGCCACATATCTGCCAATTCAAGGATTTTTTTTTACAGTTGTCACCACCAACCACGGCCAAGCCCTATTCAAGGAGGGGGTGTATTACTCTCAAAAGTTCACCCATCTAGCGCAAATTACGCATATGAGCACAGACGCCAGCTTTAAAGTGAGGGGGTTAAATTCAGTAGGAAATACAGAAGATGGAAGAGAATTCCACAAAACAGATGGTGGTGGAAAGGAGGAAGGCACCACAGCCCAAATAGTTACCAATGTACAACAACGAATACTCGTGCGCAGCATACAGCACTATTGTGTCGAAGGCGTCGTAAGGTGGAGGTACGCGAGTGATAAGTTTCCTCGAGCACCTGCCGGTACCTATAGGATAGAGATAAAGCAACAAAGCATCGCCTCGCAAAGATAGAGGTCAAGGAACTGGAAAGTACAGAACAGGTTTAGAAGCCTTTATCCGTTTGACTCGCACCCGTGTTGCCTAAAAGCCGGAGTGAAACAGAGCCCCCCCCCCCCCATGGAGAGCAGTACTCCATACATGGGCGGCTGAGACCTTTGAAGAGGAAAAAACGTCTCACAGTCTAAACAGAACCTTCCAGTTCTTTGAGGCCGCCCTAGCAACCGTTGGGATGTGAGGTTTCCAACACATTTTTTTGTTCAAGTTAAGGCCAAGGATGTTTATATTGTCAACAGGAGAGACGACAAAACCGTCGAAAGAAAGTTAGGAGGTATTTTGGAGAAGGAGATTTGTAAAAGTTGGGGTTTTAAGGAATTGATTTCACAAAGTTATTTCTATCCATGAAGCGAGAATAAATCGGAAAGATTAGACGAGAGGCAATTCCAGAAGTAAAAGTGGAGTAGAATTGATATGAGTTAAAGAATGATGGTCGAGTCATCTGAATACGATGTGGATAGAGTTAGGAGGTGAGGTGAGGAAGATCATTAATGCAAAAAGTAGGAAGATAAGTAGGAGAAAGACAGAAACCCTGAGAACAACCACTATTTGACAGAAAAGAAGAAGTCGCCCCAATCAACAACAGCCGATTGAGCGATTTGAAAGAAAGCTAGATATAAGTAAGCAAAGAGAAGGAGGAAACCCAAAGGAGGGGAGCTTGGAGAGCAGTGACGCGTACCATACTCGGTCAAATGCTTTGGATATGTCAAGCGCCACCACCCAAGTCTCCCCCGTGATTCCTAATGAGCAAAAACGCCATAAATCGGTTTTGATAGGAATGATATATCGCCAGTAGACTTCGTGCAACGAAAGCCTACTGGCGATCGGAAAGAAGTGACCAGATGATCAAAGAAGTGAGTTGAGAAGGGTTTCAAGATCTTTAGATAGAATACAAGTGAGACTATAGGCTGATAGTTAGAAGGATCAGATGGCTTCCTTTATTCGGAATAGGTTGGATATGTTCGAGCTTCCAACACTGAGGGAAATGCTAGTATTGAGACATAGGAGAATATAGTTGAGCGAGGGCCGAAAGAGATTAGCCTTTTCAGTTTTAGAATTAGCAACACAATGGATCAAGATCGAATAAGAGGAGGGAAAGGGCAGATTTACAGGAAGTTGCTAGAGAGAAGATTTGTCATAGGAGTACCAAGGCAGCGTTAGCGCACTTTCCTTTTGATGAAAGCCAGCCTTTGCTCGCCCCCGATCGAAGATGATCCCTGCAACGCATTCTAGCTGAATAAAAATTAGCGAGAGTATAGGAAAACAGAGAATTTTATTGCTCTCTCT
>JABUQX010120160.1:0-13163 GCA_015478945.1 Trachelipus rathkii | reverse complement strand
CGATGTGCTTTACGTTCAGTTCGGAAGTGGTGTTTAACCGTTTCGTGTTTATTATATTATATTATTATATTATATTATATCTTTACACTAAATTATATTAAGTTATTAAATTATTGTTATATATTATATTGTATTATATTATATTATATTATATATATTATGCTAAATTATATTTTATATTTTTTTACATTATAAAAATATATTGAACTATAAATTTTTATATTATATATAATAATATTAGCCCAACAATTATGACGTCAGATCTAATAAATAATCGGTTTCAAATCTTTCCAAATGGATTAAACAAATTTGACCTCCATTTGTCATTATAATATTAAACTCAGGTGAATTATTGGAATAGTTCATTAACTTCACATTTTGTGTTTGTGTTATACATAGTGTCATACACTCGTATTAGTAATGAAACATTCCACAGTTGCAATTTATGTCTAATCTTCATTTTTTTATTTCATTTTTTTTATTATTTTTTGGGGCACTTTTGTTGCCACTCACGGACAAGACATGTCATTTACTTAGGGTCTAATAATTTACATTTTTACGAATAAATAAAGCAATCGAATAACTAAAACAAGAAACGGAATAAGAGCAAACGCAAGAACAAAAAAAAAGAACAAGAACTTGAATAAGAACAGAAAGCAAAACAATAATAGCAAAAAGAAAATGAAAAATCCAAACAAAACAAGTAAAAATTCGAAAGGGGAAAAATGAAAAATGAAAAGAAATAGAAAAACAGAAATGATTGAAAAAAATGAATTTTTTCTTTCCTATCTACTTCCTCTTATCTTTCAATCAGTCTACCCATTTATCTACTTGTCTTTTTTCCTACCCTCTTCTGGCCTAGTTTTCAAATCTAGCTATCTATGTTCACCACTTTATTATCTTATTTCTTAATCTCTCAATCATCTAACATCTACCATCTACTCTCATTCTACCTATCTTTTATGATTGTTTCATTGATTTAGTATCTACTATTCTATTTCCGTGTGTAGATCTCTCCAATTTATAAAGCCAAATATATTTATACTTACCATTTTATCAATCTACTCTCATTTGTAATTTTTTTTACATACTACTTTGATCACCGAAGCAAATGTTAGTATTACAGAGAGAGAGAGAGAGAGAGAAGAGAAGAGAGAGAGAGAGAGAGAGAAGAGAGAGAGAGAGAGAGAGAGAGAGAGAGAGAGAGAGAGAGAGCTTCAAAATAATCATATAATTTCTTCTTTTGATGTGATTTCTGCTCTCCTGAGTTTCGGAATTTAGTGTCTCCGAAACCCATCCCAAAATTGCCGATTTCATCGTAAATCTTTTTTTCATTTGTATGACGACAAATTTGAAGTGGGGTTCCTTTGGTGGTCGGTTTGGTGGCTTCGCGGTGAGTATCGCGCAGCTTTCATGAATATTCAAACAAGTTCGACACCAAAGGGAAAATAATTCTTTCTTTACAATATGTTATTGGACCAAATTTAATCTTACTTCGGTTATTCTACAAATATTTTTCCAAATATTAAGTCTTTTTTTTTTTTATATATATATATATATATATATATATATATATATATATATATATATATATATATATATATATATATATATATATATATATATATATATATATATATATATATATATATATATATATACTATATATATATATATATATATATATATATATATATGTATATATATATATATATATACTTGCTAATAATATTATATATATATATATATATATATATATATATATATATATATATATATATAACATATATATATATATATATATATATATATGTATATATATATATAACATATATATAATAACTCTTAATAACATATATATATAATATATATATATATATATATATACTTTTCCGATCCTTTTCCGAAAATTTTATATAATTGAAATATTTTTATTAAGATTTTAAGAAACATTCCTGCCAGGCGTACGATTATGTCATAGTCGTATAGATAGACACTCTTTCAGAAGCCGTGACAAATGAAATAAATTGTGTTTATTACGTTGGCCTCCCACTTCAATTGAGGTTCACTGAGTTGAGAGTTATAGGGACAGGGTTCAATCCCTCATCCAGATTATAGGCAGCAATTACCTAGTGAAATTCCCCTCCTAGAATCTTCATATGGCAGTGAGATTCGAACTTTTTATTTAAATAAGTAAAGTGCTAAAATTTAATGGGTATATTTTCGGGGGGGTGTTATGTATATAATGACTGTCTCATAGAGTAGCAAGTATGTCAGATCTGGTAACTATTAAGAGCAACAAGTTATGAATACTCATCAAAGAACTGTTACCTTATTAGGTTCCATCAGAACTCATCAGGATTACTCCGGTTACGCCTAGTCTAAAATTCTACTCCCAAAACTATTATAGAATCCCTCCCTCTAAACTTTTTCGATTCATTCCTTGCCTATTAGGACTAATTTCGATGAGCTCGGTCAAATCAATAGACAACATAATATCGATAACATCGATAGGTTCAATAATATCGATTACATCACTGAACGGTTTGAAAATAAGGGAAAAGGAAAAATAAATAGGGATAAAAAGTTGATACAGCAATTAATTAAATTTTTTATCATGAAAAAACACTGAACGAGAAAAGAGAAGAGAGAGAGAGAGAGAGAGAGAGAGAGAGAGAGAGAGAGAGAGAGAGAGAGAGGAGAGAAAATGAGAAAGAGTGAGAGAGAGACAGAAAAAAAATCAATGACAATTTCATCGAAAATTCAATTTTGTTTTTCATAACTTTTAGGTAAAAGCCACTGGTGTGAAGCTCTAAAATGGTGCCTTTGAAATAAAGTTCGGAATTGAAGAAAGGAATTGGGAAATCGGTTGGGAGAGGAGGGAGGGAGGAAAGGACGGAGGGAGAAGGTGAGATCCCGATTGAAAATTAATGAAGGAGAGAGAGGGAATGGGGGAATTCGAACCCAAATTAGAATATAAAACATAAGAGAAAAGAAAAAAAATGTATTTTAAAATAGTTATATTGTATTTTAAATACAAATTTAAATAGGTCAGAGAAAAACTCAAAGGAAAGCTTTTGTCTTATTCGGAGACTCATGCAAATTATAGTTAGTGTCGGTGTCGGTGTCGGTGTCGGTGTCGGTGTCGGTGTCGGTGTCGGTGTCGGTGTCGGTGTCGGTGTCGGTGTCGGTGTCAGTGACTCGGTGGCGGTGTGGCTGACGTTGTCAGTGTCGGTGTGCCAGTGTCGGTGTCGGTGTCGGTGTCGGTGTTGGTGTCGGTGTCGGTGTCGGTGTCGGTGTCGGTGTCGGTGTCGGTGTCGGTGTCGGTGTCGGTGTCGGTGTCGGTGTCGGTGTCGGTGTCGGTGTCGGTGTCGGTGTCGGTGTCGGTGTCGGTGTCGGTGTCGGTGTCGGTGTCGGTGTCGGTGTCGGTGTCGGTGTCGAAGTCAGATTCAAAGTACAGCAGGTATCACAAGAGTCAGATTCGTAGTACAGTTCCTGAATGAATCAAAGAAAGATTCAAAATTTAGTTGAATTCAAATCTGAAATCAAACTGAAAGTATAGATGGTGTCGAAGTCTGAATCGGAGACACATTCAAATCACAGCTGGTGTCAGAATAGAAATAATTCTCGAAATACAGCAGGTGTTGCAACTTGAATCAGTCTCAAAGTTATGCTGAAGTCAGAATCTGAAAATAGCTCAAAATTTATTCAAACTAAAAGTACAGCAGACGTTGCAGCCGAAGTCAGACTCACAGTACAGTCCTTGTTGAAATTAAAGAACGCCTCAATATATAGCCAACTTCGGAACCAGAGTCAAACTCAAAGTACACACGGTGCCGATGTTGGAGTCAGACCCAAAAGAACAGCAGGTTTCGAAACTGGAGTCAGACTCACTTTACTATCGGAGTTAGAGTCGGAGTCGGATTCAAAAGACAGTCGGATCTGAATCTCTTTCAATTTAAAATCTATTATCATTATTATTATTATTATTATTATTATTATTATTTTATTTGTTTATTATTATTATTATTATTATTATTATTATTATTATTATTATTATTATTATTATTATTATTATTATTATTATTATTATTATTATTATTATTATTTTAAAGTAGGACTAAAAACAACAGTAGTTTAGTAGTTACAATATCAGAGATTGATAATAATAAGAAAAATAATAATAATAATAATAATAATAATAATAATAATAATAATAATAATAATAATAATAATAATAATTATAATAATAATAATAATAATAATATAATAATAATAATAATAATAATAATAATAATAATAATAATAATAATAATAATAAAATAATAATAATAATAATAATAATAATAATAATAATAATAATAATAATAATAATAATAATAATAATAATAATAATAATAATAATAATAATAATAATAATAATAATAATAATAATAATAATAATAATAATAATAATAATAATAATAATAATAATAATAAAAATAACGATAATAATATTAATAGTTATAATAAAAATTAATCTGAAACTATTGTAAGAGTAAAACCCAATTAAAGTCTCTCAATATTTATACATAAATAATGTAGGAAAGAAGAGGAAGGAAGGAAGAGGAGGAAGGAAGGAGGAGGAAGGAGAAAGAGGAAGGAAGGAGGAGGAGAGGAGGAAGGAAGAAGAGGAAGGAAGGAAGGAGGAAGGAAGGGAGGAGGAAGGAGAAGGAAGAGGAGGGAGGAAAGTTTTTTTAAAAGAGAAGACATATTAATAAATTATAGATTTCATAATGTTATTAAGAAATCACAAGAGTTAACTTTCTTGTGATAAGGAATAATAATAATAATAATAATAATAATAATAATAATAATAATAATAATAATAATAATAATAATAATAATAATAATAATAATAATAATAATAATATTTTTTTATAATTTTTAATAATAAAGGTCTCATACATAAAGTTCATTATTAAACCAATATTTTTGAAACGTACATCTGACTCCCCTTTTATCTTAATTCAAATGCAAACAAAACATATTTTAAGTGCCTAAATATAAACCCAAAAGGCCAAAATGCCTATACACATAAATTATAAAGGTCATCACACATAAACTATAAATGCCCACATACATTAACTATACAGGGAGGAAATATAGTTATTTTACGATGGATATAACTCGTATTTTTTATAACCTTTCATTTCCAAAATGACATTTGAGTCTCCAAACCAAATATCATTTTAAATCTTTTTTTGAGGTAAAAAAAAGTTTGAAATATTTCATGTTAAATTTTTCAAAAAGTTTCGAACATTTTACATCAAAATTATGATGAGATTGGTCTGACTACTAAAGCCAAAACTTTCGTTCAACTAATATCTTAATGGTAATGTATTTATGACTGTAATTAGATTGGTATATTTTCAGAGCCATTAGAAATATTACAATTTTTTAAAATGCAATAAAAAAAATACTCGCAAATTAAGGGACTTTATTGCCCATTATTCTCAGTCACGACTAATTTGGTGTAGGACTAAAAGGCTTTTCTATCATTTTCTTGATTTAAAGATTCTCTCTCTCTCTCTCTCTCTCTCTCTCTCTCTCTCTCTTCTCTCTCTCTCTCTCTCTCTTTTCTCTCTCTCTCTCTCTCTCTCTCTCTCTCTCTCTCTCTCTCTCTCTCTCTCTCTCTCTCTCTCTCTCTCTCTCTCTCTCTCTCTCTCTCTCTCTCTCTCTCTCTCTCTCTCTCTCTCTCTCTCTATCTATCTATCTATCTCTCTCCATTAGAAAAACATTTTTAGGGTTTGAAATTTTGGAATATTATGCTCAATATTTTATTTTGACATAGATGAATTATTATTATTATTATTATTATTATTATTATTATTACATATTAATAATTATCTCATATACATGTGTACATATATGTTTTATTATTAATAAGAATTTTAATAATAATATAATGTATTACAATAAAGAATTTTTATTATTATTATTATTATTATTATTATTATTATTATTATTATTATTATTATTATTATTATTATTATTATTATTATTATTATTATTATTATTATTATTATTATTATTTCCAACATCACATGCTATCGATTTATTTGCACTATTATATAAAAAATTTAACGTTTGAGCACATAAGAAACAGAGGAGGGGGTTAGGTAGACCCCACTTTATTATGATTGTGGCTATGTAAAATTATCAACATGGTTATTATATTATATTATTTGAGAATTCATTTCGGACCGTGCTTGAGTTTGCCTCCGACTCTAAAATAAGCTATATTTTGTACTCGATCTTCCATCACTACACCGACTGCACTGTAAGTTTGACTCATTCTGTACTTTATCTCTGACTTCGAATCCGACACGTCCTGCACTATGTGTCTGACTCCGGCTGCACTTTGGGTGTGCCTCTGACCCTGATTTGGATTCCGGCTGTCCTTTGAATTTGACATCGATTTCGACGAAGTCTGTCCTCTGTATGTTTCTCTAAATCCGACTCCATCAGTACTTCGACTTTGTCTCACTTCAAGCCTACTTAAAGTAGAGCTTAAAACACAATAACTATTTATAAACAAAACATTTTTAATTCTTCGTACTTAGGTTATTATATTCTATTTACTCAGGACTTCACTCTCTCCTTAATTTCACAATTCCATTTTAGATATTAACTCGGGAATATTTACCAGATGATCTCTGAAATTCTTACTAAGATAAACTCTGGGGATCTGACCAGGATGAACTTGTAGTTCTTATAGAGATTAACACTAGAATATTTACCAGATGAGCTCTGGAATTCTTACCAAGATGCGCCCTGGGGCTCTGACCAAGATGAATCTTGTGGTTGCTATAGAAATAAACAATATAATGTTTACCAGATGAGCTCTGGAGTTCTTACCAAGATCAACCCTGAGGTTTTTATAAAGATCAACTCAGGAATTTTTTACCGGAGAGGAATATTTTCATTTTGAAGAAAACTACTATAAACAAAAAACATTAGTTTTCAAGGTTTTTGGAAGTTCGGATCAGCTTATATATATATATATATATATATATATATATATATATATATATATATATATATATATATATATAAGATATACCACTATATATATATATATATATATATATATATATATATATATATATATATATATATATATATATAATATATATATATATATATATATGTAATAACATATAATATAATATATATATATATAATATATGTATATAATATATATATTTATACTATATATATATATATAATATAATAATATATATTTATATATATGTAATATATATATATATATATAATAATAATAATAATATATAATATATATATATAATAATAATAATATATGTAATATAATAATAATAATACATTTATATATAGAAGTATATATATATATATAATATAGCAATAATATATATTAATATAATATAATAATATATATAATATATATAATATATATATATATATATATATGCTTAATATTTAAACTCAATATCTACTATATATAATAATGTGTATATATATATAATAATAATAATATATAAATATATATATATATATATATATATTTATATATATATATATATATATATATATATATATATATATATATATATATATAAACCAAAGACTGTCTATGGGTCTTAAAAAAATTCCAGTTTGTTTAACTTCATATATACAACGTCCTAATTTTCTTCAATAATATCCTTTTATATTCTTTCTAATATTTTTCCTTTACCTCTTCCCCACCTCTCCCACTGACCTCTCCCCTACCAATCCTACTCCCTGCAACTGAGGAAAGCTATAACACCAATTTTCCCATCAGATTTTTCCTCTCTCTCTCTCTCTCTCTCTCTCTCTCTCTCTCTCTCTCTCTCTCTCTCTCTCTCTCCTCTCTCTCTCTCTCTCTCTCTCTCTCTCTCTCTCTCTCTCTCTCTCTCTCTCTCTCTCTCTAATACAGAATGAAATAAAACAGTCAATTGGAAATGATCGATTTTTTTAATAATAGGATAAAAGAATAATTTCTGTAGCATCTCTTTATAAGATTTTGATAGTTGTATAATAGGTCCCCTTCACATTGTGTTATATAATATATGTTAAATTATTTATTGCTATGTTAACTTTATTATATTATATTATATTATATTACATTATGTTATATATTATATTATATTATTATATTATATTATATTATATTATATTATATTATATTATATTATATTATATTATATTATATTATATTATATTATATTATATTATATTATATTATATTATATTATATTATATTATATTATATTATTTTATATTATTATTACACTAATTTATATTAAATTATATTAAATTATTGTTATATATTATATTATATTATATTATATTATATATTATATTATATTATGCTAAATTATATTTTATATTTTTTTACATTATAAAAATATATTGAACTATAAATTTTTATATTATATATAATAATATTAGTCCAACAATTATGACGTGAGATCTAATAAATAATCGGTTTCAAATCTTTCCAAATGGATTAAACAAATTTGTCCTCCATTTGTCATTATAATATTAAACTCAGGTGAATTATTGGAATAGTTCATTAACTTCACATTTTGTGTTTGTGTTATATAGAGTGTTATACACTCGTATTAGTAATGAAACATTCCACAGTTGCAATCTATGTCTATTCTTCATTTTTTTTATTTCATTTTTTTTTTCTTTTTTATTATTTTTTGTGGCACTTTTGTTGCCACTCCCGGAAAAGACATGTCATTTACTTATAGGGACAAATAATTTACATTTTTTTTACTTTTAAATAAAACAATCGAATAACTAAAACAAGAAACGGAACAAGAGCAAAGGCAAAAAACAAGAAAAAGAACAAGAACTTGAATAGGAACAGAAAACAAAACAATAAGAACAGAAAGGAAAAGAATAAGATTAAAGAATGAAATGCAAAACAAGTAAAAATTTAAAAAAGAAAAAAATGAAAAATAATAAGAAATCGATAAATATAAAATATATAATTGAATTAAATCTTTCTTATCTACCCTTAGTCTTTCAATCAATCTACTTGTCTTTTCATCTACTCTCTCTTTTGGCCTAGTTCTTAAATCTACCACTTTATTATCTCATTTCTTAGTTTCTCTACCATCTCTCATCTACCTCTCTCCCCCCCCACCTATCTTTCATGATTGTCCCATTGATTTCGTATCTACTATTCTATTTCCGTGTGTAGATCTCTCCAATTATAAAGGCAAATACCTTTCTACTTACCTATTTATCAATGTACTCTCGTTTGTGATTTTTTTTTTCATACCACTCCGATCACCGAGGCAAGTGTCAGTATTACAGAGAGAGAGAGAGAGAGAGAGAGAGAGAGAGAGAGAGAGAGAGAGAGAGAGAGAGAGAGAGAGAGAGAGAGAGAGAGAGAGAGAGCTTCGAAATTCAATTTCTTCTTATAGCTTTTGAGAGCAAACCTGATTAAATTCCTCTCGGAATTTAGTGTCTCCGAAACCCATCCCAAAATTGCCGATTTCATCGAAAATCTTTTTTTTATTTGTATGACGACAAATTTGAAGTGGTGTTCCTTTGGTGGTCGGTTTGGTGGCTTCGCGGTGAGTATCGCGCAGCTTTCATGAATATTCAAACAAGTTCGACACCAAAGGGAAAATAATTCTTTCTTTACAATATGTTATTGGACCAAATTTAATCTTACTTCGGTTATGCTACAATTATTTTTCACAATATTGCCGTTAATGCTTTTTCGCACATACACACACACCTATATATATATACATACACACAGACACAATATATATTATATCTATATATAATATTATAATATATATATATATATATATATATATATATAATATATATATATATATATATATATATATATATATATATATATATATATATATCCTTATGAGTTTCATGGCGCAGATAAATATGCGGGGGGTTTTTTCTACTTTTTTTACATATATTGTTATTATATTATACTAACAATAAAATTGGAGTGCTGATGAGTAGAGCCAAACAATCTTAAATATAAAGTAAAAATAATTGCTTTATAATATCGTACTTTTTTACGCGCCGTACGTTTGGCAACGCCCGAGACAGAGCAATGTCTGGGGATATTTCTGTTAGTGCAAAAACTTGCCCGAAAACAAAGAAAATCTGTTTTGGAAAAAGTATATCCATGAGGTTAGATAGAAATTTACTGCATCGACGATCCATATAGGTTAGATTGAGTTTTACTGCATCGTCGATCAATATAGGTTAGGTGGCGGTTTACTGCCCTTTAAGTTCAGGTTATGATATGCTTTGTTATGTTTACATAGAATCGGCTTTTTCGTAGATAAGCAGTCAATAAAACGTACTTGAAAATTCATTGACATAACAAGAAAGTACTACACTTAATGAATAATATTTATACGTATTTGCAAAAAAGTGACATTTTTATGATTATTATTATTATTATTATTATTATTATTATTATTATTATTATTATTATTATTATTATTATTATTATTATTATTATTATTATTTATTATTAGTAATATTATTATTATTATTATTAATATTATTATTATTATTATTATTATTATATTATTAATATTATTATTATTATTATTATTATTATTATTATTATTATTATTATTATTATTATTATTATTATTATTATTATTATTATTATTATTATTATTATTGTTGTTGTTGTTGTTGTTGTTGTTGTTTTTGTTGTTGTTGTTGTTGCTGCTGCTGTTGTTGTTGTTGCTGTACTAAATATTTGAATTAATAAATTCATATATTTAAAAGAATTTTCCTTTAATGAAATTAGTAAGCAAAATAATTTACAAATCAAATGCTTTTTTTTACACAAAATTCGAACGCAAAATCAAAAACTTCACATCATTCATAACTTATCTTAACTAAAATTGTATTGCAAAGGTGTCAGAAATTTTTTTAAAAATATTACCAAAAGTATCATAGCCTGCTTATCTAGGATTTATCCCACATAATCTATATAAGAAAAAAAAATACGGAACGTTTTTTACCCACGAACATTATTATTAATTATGTTACTTTAAATTCTCTCACGCATTAGCACTAAAATCCCGTTTTCTTTCATAATGCAAAATGAGCGTTTTTGCTTACTTTATCATTAAATTTTAAATATTTCCAAATTTCGTATCTTTCTCATCAGCATCTTGATTAATTGCTAGTATGATATACTAACATTATATGAAAAAAAAGTTTAAAAACATATTTATCTGAGCCATGAAACTCATAAGGTTCATATTATTATATATATATATATATATATATATATAATATAATTATAGGCATATAAGTGAATACACTACTCTAATAAACCTACTCTCGGAAAAATTATACTCCTCGAACCACAAATAATCCCCACAACCTCTTAGCGTAATATATATAGTAGTATCGACGTATTTATATATAAATTCTATATATAGTGAAATAAAAAAATCATCTCTATGTATGTTTTATACGTAGTGATTATTAGATGAGAGGCTAGGTACGGTATATATATAATATATATAAAGTAAACCCTACCTCTAGCTATATACCGTAACTACCCAAATATATCACTAAATATATAAAGATAACGTAGGATAGTTTATCGTGAGTATAGAGTAATACTATATATAACACTTATACCCGTTATAATAAGATATGAGTAGTAATATAGATTTATAGGAATAATTTAAGTCCTCATAACCTACCGTCGTACCTAACCTATATATATAATAGTGAGTTATATAATAATAGTAGACCAGTAAGACAACGGTATATATAATATATTCATTATATATATATATTACTTTTGACTATATAGTATAGTATATATATGTATATAGTGATATTATTTATACCTATACTCATTATAGTGAATATAAAATTTTACTACTATTATTAGAGGTTAAAATAAAATCTTACAATATAATAACAAATATTTAATATTTTATGTATAAAATTAAAATAATAAAATATACCAAAATAATATATATATTATACTATATTTAATATATATACTAATATATAATATATAATAATTTTTTAACTACTTATTAATCAATTTAAAAATATTGTAAATTTAATTCATAAAAAATATATTAAATTATTCTATGGTCCTTAAATATATTATAATATATAGTAAGAGTCTTTTATTAATATAATATATTTTAATGTCCTCATATAGTTAGTACATACTTATAAATATACATAATTAAGTATCATATATATATATATAAAATTTTAATGTGTTGAATATTATCTAGCGCATATATTAAAAAAACAGAGGAGGGAGGGGCGCTCTCGAAATAATAAGACTGACGCCTCGTAAAAAAAAAAAAAAAAGTCAAATTATGGTTGAACCACTATTCTTTTACAACCAACAAGTTAATATGAAAAATGCATCAAAAAATATCAAAGTAAAATACTTGACTTCAAGTCCTTTTCAATTTTATGCTGCTTATTTAACCTTTGACCTCTTGACGATGACCTCTTAACCTTTGATCTAATTCCTGTTTGCCCAATGTGGAAACTATCAACGCCTACGCGATAGTTTTATATATACATATAAAAAATTAATATTTTTTTCTGAGAATGTTTTATTATAATATTTTTATTTAATTATCATATGTAAAACAGCATTAATATTATTATTAATTTTTTTTTGTAAATAAATTTATGTACATTAATTAGGGATTCGCATTAAGGTAACATTGAGGGATTTCTTCTTGGCGTTCCCTTTGTAAATTTAAATTTATTTGAATAAATGTTTTCATTTTCTTTAAAGAGTTCTCTAAAAATTCTTGAAGATATTTTAAAAGGTCACAAATTTTGTTAAGTTCATTATCTAAACAATTTATTAAAGATCCTTTTAATGATCTATAAAACATAAAGAAATTTACCATCTAAATGCTAGAAGAACATAGAGATTAAAATGAACATATGAACAAATGCTCATAACTTTTCAAAAAATGTAAACATTTAACTAACATCCATTTTTATAGTAAATTCAACATCGAAATTTAGTAATTTGTCATTAATATCTTTCTCGCAAGTAAATTTCAAATTTGAAAATAGATCATTTAGTTAATATAAAA
>JABUQX010120159.1:0-2500 GCA_015478945.1 Trachelipus rathkii | reverse complement strand
TAATATTATTTTATTATATTATTATTTTATTATTATTATTATTATATAATTATTATATTATAATTATTCTATAGCCAATTTCACTAAGTTATGGTTATATTTGATTAGCCAGATTAAACGTTCTAGAGCTTTGTGTTAAATTTGAATTAACCGTATTTGAAAATGAAGTGCTTAAAGGAAACAGAATTAGCACGGTTGAAAGTCGTCGAAGTCGTAATCTTTGCAATTATTGATGTTTTGTATGCCTCCTAGTACTTCCCCATGAAAAAAAAAATCAGCCCAAGACTGACTTGGAGCACCATGACCACCACTTATTACAAGTACTTCCTGTTCGTCATGAGCAGAAGGAGATATTAGTGGCAATAGGGAAAGATTGAATGCTCCAATGTAAAAAAAAAAAACTTTCAGTTTTTACAGGTACTGCTCTATTTCTTACTATTTTCCTTTATAATCCTTCAAATTGCTCGTTGTACTGCAAATTGAAGCAAGTTAAAGCAGGAAAGCGCCGGATCTGCTCAACCAGACAGTAAAGATCACCAGCACAAAGGACGTCAAAACCATCATTCTTCATCTTAGGTCAAAATTTAAACAGAAGAGAGCTCTTGAAGTTGCTATCTTATAACTACCGGTAATTTTGTTTATTTAACTACAGAGTTAAACTTATAAATCGTCCACAACGCAACGTTTTAAACAAATCACCAACTCCAACAACATTCGAGATACCAATTTCATTTGTCGTAGTCATAAACGTCGTAGCGGATCACATCCGTCCTTATGGCGTTGGTGCCACAGGGAAATTTTGGCCAATTAACTCTGTGGGTCTGATTTCTTTGTCAAGATCCTGTCCCTACCTACTCTGATTTCCACACATTACCCTCCAGATAGAAAAATCATGAGGATCTTGAGTCATCATACATAAGGATGGTGAATTTAACAACTATATGAAGGCTTATGTGGCCACAAACGCAACAGCCGACTGGGTAGCAAAAAACAGATTTTAAGGAATGACGATTCACTGGATAATGGAATACTTTGAGAGAAGAAGTCTGTCCTTGCTTTAAGAGTTATCCTAGTTTTCAACCAGCACCAGTCCTAGCAACAAATATTACGGAATAATTCATAAAAATTTGACATTGAGATAGGTGATTTTGTAAAAAAGGATCAAATAATAACGTAATGGTGAAAACATATAGAACTCCAAATGAAAGAAAACTAAATATAAAAAATATCTTCAGTTTGCTGCATATAACACACACGGTATGATGCAATTTACTTGCTGCAGCCTTTCGGGTACATGCTCATGCGGAAACGTATGAACGAAGAGGAAGAAGAGCAGGCACCGATTGCAACGATAGTGGTTGCGCTTTGAAGAGATGAGCAAATTATTGGACACAAGTTCGCAGACAAAACCTACCCACTAACAAATCTGCATAAAGACATGAATGCACTATAGACCAACTGAACTCGCCGTTTGCAATTTCCTACAATTAAACATCTGGGTCTACTAAGGATTTTCAAATGTTCCCTCGCTGGTTCTCTAGTACCAGATCATTATAAATTAACGATACCAATAAGCACAAGGAATTTGATGCCATACAGAAAACTACAACTACGCTTGCGAGACATAGGAGTTGGAAAAAAGTTAACACACCAAGTGTTAACAGCTGAACGCCCTATTACGATATCTATAAAAGACCCTGTTAGAACCTTGAATGGTCGCAGGACACAAATCCAACAGACATTTGTTGGAAGGCAAAAAGCCTTTCCTCCAGTAGTTTAAAAGTCGATAAGACGGTAATATTGCGAGTACATCGAAATAATGGCGCCTGTTGCTGTTAGGCCTGATATGTTGCAGGAAGAGAAGAAGACTACGCACGGGATCCTATTGCTAATCTCTATCCTCCCTCAAGGACAATCGGGGAAAAATGAACGAGCAGGTGGAAAAATAACACTATGCCGAAAAACTTAATGTCAACTAACTTGCTAAGCAACCAAAGGCAAACAAAGGCAAAGAAAGATCTATTGAAACCAGGTTTAGCAAGATATTCTTATATTTGATTTGCTTATGGGAAACAGCTCTGCATCCTACATTCAAATCGGAGTTACTAGGTTACAACTGAGGGAACTAAGCTACCAAGACCAGAGAACTGGAGACAATAAGAGTGTAATTATTGGAGCATCTTACATTGTAAACATTAAGGCACTGAAGGTGTGCGGACAGGTCTGAAAGGACCCAATATGGTGAGTTTATTTTTATAAATTTGAACAAACTTCAAGCACTCTCTTGTATTAAATATAAATTATTATTATATATTAATATTATATATAATATAATATATATAATATAATATAATATATAATTAATATATATATATTATATATATGATATATTATATATAAATATATTTATATATTATTATATATATATATATATATAATATATATATATAATATATAACTAAGTAATAAATATTATATATATATACTATCTCTCTCTCTC
>JABUQX010120158.1:0-11385 GCA_015478945.1 Trachelipus rathkii | reverse complement strand
GAATTCAACATAACAGTCACAGCCAGCCAATTGACTTCTTCTGAGATCATCTTCGGGATTATTCAGATTTTTGATTTTCATATGTTGACAAGCTCTTCATCAAACAAAATTCAACATTTTTCCCTTTCATTTCAGACTTTATTGATGCCTTTTGGTCTTCATTTTTAATGTTATGTGATCAAGTTCAGTTTGTTTCACTGTTGGGAAAGATCGAAATTAAATAAAAGATGTAAGTAGATAAAGGATGCAATACAACTAAATGTCAAGACAAATTGTTAAAGATCCATGAAACCAATTTCGAACCCAAATTTCTTTAAAATAATATTGTAATTACCTTTATGTTAAAAAATGAAAACTGACTTATCATAGTTTTATCAAAATAAAACACTTTAATGAGGATTCTTAGGGATGTGGAAATTGAAGTGGGTCCGCATTGCCCCACCCCCCAAAATTGTTGGGCAAGTTGGTCCACTTACTTATCGGCTTCTAACGTTAATCCTATATTATATTATACAAATACAAATTATTACTAATTCTACTCCTAAAGGATAACATTAACATATAAAAAAGAAATGTCAAATAAAAATATAACTAAAATAAACCTTAGCATTTTGAGTACCCCAAAATTCTAGCCATACTATACACTTTCTTACAGTCTATCATACTAATATATTTATAAGTCTCTCTCCTATCTTAAGGTTTCTTTAAATATTACTATTATTATTAATCAATATAATATTATTATATATATATATATATAGATATACGCGTATAATATTAGAGATGTATAATAATCATATACCGTAAATAATAGTCTACTATAATATCCCATATTATATATATATATAGCATACTTGTAATAACTATATATATCAGTGGTATATATATATAGGACCTAAAGTAAACCTTTCATTTATTGATTTTATTCTAATAATTTATCCTAACATTACCATAATCATACTTTATTATAAATATATTCTAAACCTCATAATATTATATTATTCTCACGCAACTCATCAACCTATTATATACTCAAACATTGCTATATAAATTAAAATCATCTTACCTAAATTTATTATATATACCTTATATATATTATATATATATATATGTTATTATAGGTCATATATATATATATAATAGGTATAAACCTTTATATATTATCATAAGAAATAGAAATACTTCTTGATCAAATAAGTTATTATTAAATAAATAATATAAATAATATAAGTATTAATTAATATACTCATGTAACTTACATCGGTATCATCAATATTAGTATTGATTTATAATAGAATAATGTAATATTTTCCATAATATGCGATAAAAATAAATTGGTGTTCTGGAATGTTTTATCCTTATCTGATAAACCTGTGACTTGGAGATTCAATTGTTTTTAATTACTTCTAAAATATTTCATCTTAAAACGATAAATTGTATTCTAGATAACTTTTTTCTCAAGAACCTTTATTTTACAACCTAGATGAAATGTTAAGATATAGTATACTCATGGCCTCTAATTATACCTTTCTATATATATAAAAATACTACCCTTCATAACCTGTCAGACACTTTGTGATAAGAGTAATACCTTTTCTCTTAGTATCTTAATATCAATTATCATGTGCCTACTTAAAATCATTCTAATTTGCTCGATCTTGTATTATTACTTCCATTCTCTTAGTTATATTTATCATTTTTCGTAAAATATGGATTTCTAACCTCAATCCCATAAACAAATGTTACTTAAGATATTGCATATAAACAGAATAAATAAGAAAAAATACAGTGCCATATTTTTGCTCAAAATAGCTGCAAAACTGCCTCTGTCTGTCAGAAAATGTCCTCCAAGATATCACAATGCTGTGACTAAATATTTACTTAAACCTAATTCTTATGCGGCTGGCAGTCTATTTATCTTGTGGTCTACTCTTATTGAAATCCACTATTATATAAGACAAATCTGTTTTAATGATTAACCCCACGAATAATATATCTAAAAAAATAACTACTTAAAATTTTACTCTGAATAAACAACAGTTCAATTTTAATAGCATATTTCTTTATTCGAGTCGTTGAAGTAAATTTGAGTTTACTTATCAATATGATCATATAGCGTATAGCTTATTTCGATCATAAAGAGATACCTCGATCTAATATTATTCTAGAAAAACTAAATCTAAATACTTTATACACTTTTCTACATTGAAGTGTCACAATCAACATACTGTATGAGAAAATAAATTACAGACTGGAGTATGGAATAAAATATATTTCGTATATGGTTTGTGGGCTCCAACCAACTTCCCTTATAACTACCCCTGCATAATACATCCTAAATGTTATAGTTCAACACTCGCTCAAATATTTTTAATTATGGTATTTACGCATATATTTGCTTCTTAAAATATAATTCTACCTACTTTAATATAAATAAAATTTCCACGCCAAAAAAACGGATAATTTTTAAATATATTAAATAGTTTCTTAGCAAACTTTTTATACATTGCGCATCCTCCTATGGTCACTTTTAAGTTTACATGGCCATTTTCTTTCTACACTACTTTTTCGCTTTTCTTTAATAATTGAATAATATTACTGTCTCTACTAGAGTGCTTTCGTCGTCACAATCTAATTGAACATAGGTTTTTAATAAATTCTAGTTTTTCCTATTATATTAGTTTTCCTTATGATCATTATATATTTTCTCATAATAGGAGTTCATCAAGAGTGTTTCACATGGAACTATATATAAGACTACCGCTGTTTGTACACCTATTTTTCTTAAAGAATAAAAAACCATAATCTCTAACGTCTTTTACTTTACAAATATATTGAAGATTTATTATTCGAGTGACTCTTAGATTCATCCTCTCTTCACCAAACAGGGCTTTTATTCCTTCATTTCACACTTTATATCATTGGAGAAGATTCAAGATGTTATATCTTAATAGTAAAACATATCCTGATACATTGCAATAATTCTCCATGGTTGACGGAATAATTTTGTATCCTTCATGTCTACAGTAATAAATGTTCATCACACATGATATTAATAAAGGCATAGGTTGGGCTCATTGGTTACCCTTAGTTCCTCCTTTGTGTCTACAGATACTCTTAAGAATTTAGATGCTTAGTCCCAGTAAACATGTTTAATATAGGACAGAATATTAAGGAGAGGCATGAGCTGCGGTCCTAAGCCAAACAGTTAAATGAATGATAAAAAATTGCCATTTTGGTGATAATAGAATTCATTCATAAGAAGATTGGGTGCGATTTTTATATTTTCTTGTGCCGCACTTCTCATTGAGGGGCTATATTTGAGTTTCTTGTGCTGAGACTCCACCAGAGAGTATCAACCCAATTTTACGAGTATTTAAGAATATACTTCTCTGAATTATTATATTTTTTATTAGGTACACTCTTAAAATCCTTAAATTCTCCTTACATACACTCTCAATTCAATCTACTATACTTCTTATGCCATCCAAGACTGTCTTCGTACCTTAGATTAAACGCTTACATATTAAGCTCCTAAATAGTGGCAATCGGTAGTCTCTCGATGGGTTCATCGCCATCTGGTGCTGCCCAAAAAACTATGTAGACTATTAAATATTCTAGTATTATATAACATATACATAATGATGAAGTATATTTTGAGATACAGAGGGGAATGAAGGCATTTAAGAGCGAGATTTGCGACTACTCCACGATGGTGGACCAGAACCGATCTGAAAGGCTGAGTCCAGGCCGTAAAAAAGAACTCATTTAGCAGACAATAAGCGTAGGAGTCTCCCCGTGCCGAGGTTATATGATATCCATATTTGAATGCCAGCGAAATAATCTAAAATCGCCCATTATGACTATACTTTTTCTTTACTGTGGCATTGCTGTCCCAATTTCTTTTACAATTTCTTGCATCTAATTCTTGGACTCTGGCCATGAGGTCTATAAAATGCCCCAATTCTATTATTTTATTTACATAAGGATATCTGAACTACATTTTCCATATTATTACTGAGTTATGATTTAACTTTTGAATCTTATTAAAAGAAAATATTAGTGTACGTGTTTCTATCCGAATCATCCAGTTTTTAAGTGAAATATTTAAGTTTTTTTTCTTGAGCTAATATGAAACACTTCTTTTCAATTACTCTATTTGAAATTATATAAAGACAAAGTAAGCTATATAGACAGTTATTTAAAAACTCAATTCTTCATAGATCGCAGAAGACCATTTTTATACTATTAAATAAGCCAAAAGTTCTTGAGAAATGGCATAACTTATCATTATTAACGGGGATTGTGCCATTTGAAAGGTTTGCTTTAGACTGATATAGAGATATTGATATTAAATATTTTTTGATATTTAAATAACTAATATATAGGGTAAATAAATTACCTGACTTACGTGCAACGTCCCTATAAGGGATGTAGTGGATGGAGCCCCATATAGAACAATATTTATTCTCCGTCATACTATAAAATGATTGACTCTATGAATTTATTTTTTTCAATATATTGGATATTTGAGATATTTAGCTATATATCAATATTCAATAAAAGTTATCATTAATCTAAGGCCTAACTCCATGAATGGGGTAGCTATAAAAATTACTTTTTAGAGTAAAATTTTTAGTTTTTTGATTTTTTGGGTATATAAAAGTTTTGTCTTTATAATTTCAATAGAGTAGAAATAACAGAAATATTTAGTAAATATTTATCATATTTATTCTGGAAGACTTTGAATTACATTTTGATGAAAATTTTTTAGAAAATATTTTCTATTCTGTTTATAGTGTTTATTATTAGCAATATTATTCTGTCTAATTAAATAAAAAAATGGATATTAAATCAGAAATTGAAATTAAAGAAGAAGAATTAAATCTAGAAAATTACTCTTATCAACAAAGTTCTCAGGTTGGTTATATTGAATATATATATATATATATATATATATATATATATTATATATATATATATATATATATATATATATATATATATATATATATATATATATATATAATATATATATATACATATATATATATATATATATATATACGGTATATATAATATATAATACGTATATTATATATAATTTACTATAGGATATATATATATATATATATATATATATATATTTCTTATAAAAATATTATTAATTTATATATATCGGTATTATATATATATATATATATATATATATATATATAATATATATTATATTATATTATAATATATATATATATATAATATATATTATATATATATATATATATAATATATATAATAATACGGTATATATATATATATATATATAATACAGGAATATTATAAATAACTCATAATAAATCAAAACCAATAAATAGTTCATTTTTATTCATAGAATTTACAAAATAAAACTATAATATATATAAATAAATATAAGATATATATATATAATAATATTACCAATAAAATGGGGCAATCCTCGGTCCAGAATTTGGATGCGTACTCAAACATGCAAAAAATGTAAAGTTTATGGGAGAACTTTAAATTTTTTTAATTATTTGATCATTTCTTTTAGAATTATATGTTAATGTTATCCTTAAGGAGTAGATTAGTATATTTGTATTATGAATAAAACTCACTGATAACCAAAATATAGGGAAAAAAGAAATGTAAACGTAATATAAAAAATAAAAGGAAGAACCCGCCTAATCGCGAAACAAATACAGAAGTAATTTGTGGACCGAATTGCAGAACACACACACAACAATTAATTGCAAGAAAGGAAAAAACCAAAAAAAGATAGATGAAGAAAACAAAAAAGGTATCAAATATACAGAAAAAAATATACACATTCAAAAAAACAAATATTCACATCCCTAAGAATCCTCAATAATAATAAAGTGAATTTATTGAATAAAACAAAAGAAGATAGATTGATAAGTATATTCATAATAATAAAAATCTCTAAAAAAAAAATTTAAAAACACCCAAAAAAATAAAAAAAAAAAAAGAGTAAATAAACAAATAAAATCTATATATTTTAAAGAGAAACTGGACGTTCGAAATGCATGTTTCATGGATCTCTCATGAACAACCTGGAATGGAAAAGGTCTACAATATTTAGTTAAAAAAAAAAATTCATATGTCCATACAACTTCAGAATAAGTATTCCAACATCTACACCTCAGTTGGTTTTAAATGATAATATAATTTACACAGAGATCCTCTCTACAAACCCACAGTATAAGAAAAAGCAAGGAACCTTTGAACTTGGTGGACAAACCACATAAACTAGATAAGCTAAACAATAAAAAAAAACCACACTAAGAACACATAAAAAGAAAATGGGCTGATATTTTCAGAGAAACTGAAAATATAGCCTGATTGCAACGAAATGAACAAACACAGGGGAAAAAAAATCATTAATGTTATGAAGTATATGCGAAGCCCAAAGGAGAGCGCGCAACTGCTTTGACAAAATGAAGAGCCTAATCGTCAACAATAAAATCAAATAATGAATCTGAAAAAATCCGAAAGATGATATCTACAAAGAAGAAAGGTCAAATAATTCATGGCATGCGCCATTGATAGTATGTATCGTTGATTACTTATTTGTGTATATATAAATTATATAGCTTTCCAAAAATTTTCAGATAAAAAGATAAAAGAATTTGATGAATACTTACAGTCATTATTATTATAAAAAAGAACAATATTATATAAACAAAACAATTGATTCCCTCACCACACCAAATTACTCATCTCATACCTCAATAATATACTACTCATATATTATTCCTACTCATACCCTCATCTCCTATCACTCCAACCCTAACGAAAATATAGTAAGGTGCAGATGACATGCTATCGGAAAAAGAAAAAAGTATAGAATATAAGTAAAAGGAATATAATGAGAGTCAAAAGATCAAAAAGAGAAGGTACCACGCTTTACTGCCACCTCTAAAAAAAATGAATAACCTTATTAGCGAGAAACTTCGTGGCTGTCAGAAAATCCACCCTAGAAGCATTCAACAATATGACCGAACACGCCCAACTACACTAATAACAATATCCGCTCAAGCTTTCGAGATTCATCCACTGGCCCAGCTGCCGGCCCACAACCCCATACCCCTTCACCACAAACCCTTCACTTCACCTCCTCTAACTCGCACTCGCTTCACTAATATCTATAGTTCTCCTGACTTCTACCAAAAACTCACAACCTCTCTCCCTTTCCAAAAACATTCGTTCGCAGCTGACCTCCATCCCATTTTATCAATCCTTCTGTCTCCCAGAAAAATACCGAGAGAAATACGAAATTAACCACAACAGACAATTAAACATCAACCACAAATATAACTAATCACGACTACCGAAAAAATACCAAAAAATTTAACAACCCAACATGTCAATTCATCCTATATCCATAAAGATACAAAAACCAATTATGTCAAATGTACTTTTCATTTTAATATCTCTCTAAATTGATATCCCTTTCTTTGCACACCACATAAACTCATATACTAAAATTAACAGTTTACATTCCTACATTTTATATCAATTCTATTTCATTAACCTATAATAACTAAAAGGACCAATAACCACAAAAGTATATAAAAGATGATACACCATACTGGAAACATTACTATACTCAAGAGTATTTGAACTATTTAATATACATTGCGGGACCCTTTTGTATTTTTAATTAGTCTTAATTTATAACCATTCTGTACCAAAGCAGAACGCATTCTCTCCAATTAATCCACACTAGCGACACACTACTAAAGATTCTATAGATATATCCTTTTTATTTAACGAAATAGAAAAAAATCACAAACCCAACGAATTTAATATATGCACCAGCCACCTTCCTGCCATATCACAAACTTTTACCTTACTTTTACATCATAAAGCATCACCGTTTCCCTTATCATCCAAAACATATATCATAAAAATATATTTAAAACTCCAGACCTTGTTCCAGCTGACAAAATCTCCACCAATCTAAACATAAAACTTGAAACACTAACCAACAGAAGGAAAACATTTGACAAAAAATCACTTAACACAAACCATAATAACACTTAACTAACTTAATCTAAACTATAACTAGATTACTTTTCAAACCCCTTCACTTTTATTATTAACAACGACACGACATAATAGAGAAAACCCCAAAAATCTTCATACCATCCGCTCAATAACTAACGAAATCTTCATAGAATTAACCACATATGCTAAGGTCAGATGCATAAGAATATCCAAACCTCCAATAGGAGAGTCGAAAATAGGCGCAAAAAAAAAAATTTGTATTTATAATAGAAGAAGGAAAGAGATACGCAACACTAAGAGGGCAGACTCGAGAACACATGCCAGAAGATCACTCAAGCGACTTACTCAACATCAAAACATCGAAACAGCATAAGAGCTAATTTTGCTCTGAATCTACCGGCTCGCTCCTCCGCATCTATATAAATGCTTTATTCAATGATATCCTGCCATGCGAACCTACACAACAACAATGCCTCGAATATAGTGACTTATCACACAAAACTAGACCACAAGATAGGACAAAACAATTAGTCAAATCAAATTAGAGACAAAAATACGTGAGGAAAAACAGAATTCCACCCACCTCACTCCGACTGAAGTAATATTATAATCAATAATGGTGATTAATAGAAGTACTGGCGCAAATCACTTATATCGTATCTACACCATATTGTTTTCTAAGAGAAAAAATAAATACAATAAAAAAAAAAAAATATTTACTAAACAAGGTAAAATTTAAGCAGTTTTCGAAGGAAAAAGAATTTTATTCACGATCCAAAATCAATTACAGAACGAACAATTATACAAATTCACTAATGATAACAGAAAATTGCATATTAAGCTTTAAAAGAATATATTTTCGAGGTTAAAATTCAACATGGATAAAACTTACAACAAGCCAAATGTGGTGTTAAACTTCAATGAAGACTTGATGTAAAACTATTCCTTCAATCACCGAACACTTTAATACCTTTGGGAAAGCCTTGAATGAACATCACACAATCGCTTTTGCAACAAGCATCAAAACGCAACGCACCTTTATATTTTTAAAACCGTACCGCACGCGGACTTCGAAATTATGTGATCAACCGCAAAGGTAAGCCGGTCAACTCTTATCGTATAACTTGAAATTGTGTATCATAAATTAAATCTAATAGGGGGTTTTACCTCATAAATGTAAATTTATCAAAAGTTTTATAAAAACAAATTCAACGATAAAACATCTTAAAACTACTAAAAAAATAAAAATGCAATTCTGCAGATTAAATATTTATTTATTTGTTTATTTCAAAAATGTTTGATAACATTTGTTACTATCAATTAAAAACAAATAATTTGATTTTAACAGATAGTAGTAACTATTTATTATAAATAATGATTTGTTTGTTGAAAAAGACGTTGTTTGATATTAAATTTTGTACAAAAGCCTTTTTGAGAAAACTTAAGTGACATTTAATTAATAAAAATAAATTAAATTGAAAATTTTTTAAACAAAAATTAAGTAAAATGAGTGAAATCTACTAAATACAATGATGTAACCAAACCTACCCTAACATAACTTAACCTCAAATTCGTCTTGTTCTTCCACCGAAGACTTTCACACACACACACACACACACACACACACACACACACACACACACACACACACACACACACACACACACACACACACACACACACACACACACACACACACACACACACACACACACACACACACACACATATATATATATATATACTATATATATATATATATATATATATATATATATATATATATATATATATATATATATATGTATATATATATACTAATAAATATTTCTTATATATATATATATATATATATATATATATATATAGGTAAATGTCTAGAACGTGTGTCGCACTACGAAAACGATACTAATCATTTTGGAAAATATACGAATTATTTTGGAAAAAATTTTTTTTAAAATAAAATGAAAAAAAGTAAAAAGAATTGATATATATTTTTTTTTCACTTCACACTAAGCGAACAAAAATTAGGCTATGGCAATTTATTTCCTTTTAAATTTGACTTATGTAACTAAAGTTTGTAAAGCATAATTAGGTGAAATTTGGTTTAAAGCCACAACTCATATCTCAAAAACTACAATAGCTACAGGGAAAATTAATACATTGCTGGAATGCTGGTCCAATTTTAGTGCGGAAAAATATAAAAAAAAAAAAAAATTAAAAAAATTATAAAAAAATATATCTCAAAAACTACAATAGCTACAGCGAAACGGAATACATTTTTGGAATCCTGGTAAAATTTTAGATAGGAAAATGTAAAAAAAATAAAAAAATAAAAAAAAATTATTGGTAATAATTATAGTAATATGATTAGAGAACCTATTTAGAGACCTTTTATTGGTTACTCGTTAAAATAAATAGACTTTCTATTTTTTTTGCTTTTTACTAAAGAAACTACCCCAGGTACCACACCGATGTGGGGAGTCAGGGTCTCTCGGCCTTCCGGGAACTACGAGGTAGGACTAATTCCCCCCTCCGGAGGGTCTCCGGAACCCCCGCTCTTTGGTATTTGGGTGTCGCGGGGGTTCCTCCGCCCCTCCCCTACGGGGTATGGAAAACGTCCCCCCCTGTGTTCCCCGTCGGCTCGAGCCCCCTACATTGCCGTGTAATACCTTTACAAATAATATATATATATTATGTCCCCTGCTCCAAAAAAATAGCCAATATTTATTTTATTTATTTATTATTTATATTTTTACATTCCCTAACTAAATTTTACCAGGATTCCAAAATGTATTCCTTTTCGCTGTACCTATTGAGTTTTTGAGATTTTTTTTTTTTTTTTTTTTACAGTTTCCGCAATAAAATTTTGCCAGGATTCCAAAAATGTATTCCTTTTCCTGGCTATTGTAGTTTTGAGATATGAATCGATGATAGTTGTGGTTTTAAACCAAATATCACCATATATATATATATATATATATATATATATATATATATATATATATATATATATATATATATATATATATATAACTTCTTATACTATATATATATATATAAAAATATATATATATATATATATATATATATATATATATATATATATATATATATATATATATATATATATCAGTGAAGCTCATTTTTCAGAAATATTAATTCTTCTTTTTTTCGTGTTTTATTTTACAAAAAAAAAGGTAAAAATTAAATTACATATATGTTAATACAGTATTAGGTTATTAAAAATGATTTTAAGACCGACTTCAATATATATATATATATATATATATATATATATATATATATATATATATATATATATATATATATATA
>JABUQX010120156.1:22500-25000 GCA_015478945.1 Trachelipus rathkii | reverse complement strand
GTACCAACTACCTCAGAGGGAACCAATCTTTGGTGCCAACCAAAAACTTGGGTTTGGCAGAGAGTACCAACTAAGTATGACTGGTGGGAATAGCTAATTAAAGCTAGGCGACTATCAACTGTCTCAGAGTGGGCAAAGCTTCAGTACCAACTAAAGACTTGGTTTTGGTAGATAGTAGCAAATATAAACCTTGGCTGTCAACTCAGTATCAACTAAGGTAGACCTATCTAAAGTAGTCAGAATACAGTTGCTATCAGAGAGAATTCTAAGATCAACTCCTTGTTCCTAGAGTCAGATAGACTTTCGGTGCGTAAGATATTCTAAATTGAAGTTTCATAGGTCGAGTCTTAAATAATACTGAACTACAACTAAACTAAGTTTACACAATATAAATAAAAATAACAAACTAACTTATATCAAAATTATTTGTACTTACTTAGAAATAAAGGGTAGCTAAATAATCTTTATTCTCCCATTATAACTAAATAGGGTTAAATAAGTACAAAAATATTGTTAACCTTATAAAAAATATAATATACGCAATTACTTTACCTAAGAATATTTAAAATTAATAAAATAAATAAAAACATCAAATTAAATCAAATTTAATAAATCCTGTGGCTTATTTATGTATAATAAACTTAAAGCATTCCTAAAAGTAATTTTATCCTTAACAAAATAAATCAAGATGGTTACAGTCACGTACTCTAGAAATGCCAACCGAAAGAAATAACAATAATAAGAATGTTATTTGTAAATGTTATTTTATAACACATTTAACTATAAATAAGTTATTTGCATAACTAGGAATATAAAAAAAACACAAATATTTTAACTAACTTAAATTACGACAAATCAAACTTAAAAATGGAAGGTTTGGTCACAACTTTAATAGGTCTTTCAAAAAATATAATAGTGAAGAGCTCAAAAAGTTAAAACAGCAAATCTAAACGATATTAAGTAATTTAACAAATAAATAATTATTTTACCTTATATATTATTGAATAATAAGTAAAAAAATGATAAAGATTTAATAAAACAAACCTAATAAAGCTTATAAAAAGACAATAAAATAGTAATTAAATTACTTTAGTGTTCCATAAATATTTAGTTTGCATCAAAGAAAACCGAAATAAAAGACATAACTTTTATAAATGGAATGGCAATTTTTAAGTCTTCAACAAATCAGAACTTTAGTTTTACAACGATTTATGAAATGAAATATATATCAAAAAATAGAGAAAAATAAACTACATTATATATAAAATAACATTTTTCTGAAATAATATCTGCAAATACCTTTTCCAACCATTGGTAAATGAGTCTTTTATCATAAAACACGTGAGCGGATCCCTTTTTAAAAGGTAAACTAATCTATTTTATTTAATTTAAGATTTTATATAAAAATTAAAAATTTTTACATTATATATATATATATATATATATATATATATATATATATATATATATATATATATATATATATATATATGTATATATATATATATATATATATATATATATATATATATATATATATATATATATATATATATATATATATATATATATATATATATATATATATATATATATATATATATATATATATATATATATATATATATATATATATATATATATATATATATATTCTTGCTTTATATGAAGATTTATAAAACCAAATGAATCTTTTTTTATCGAGTGTTTCATTCCGTTTATTTATTCAAAAATATTGGGATTTTGTTTCCAACGCTTTTGTTGATTATTTATCTATTTGAAAAGGTTGTTATTGTTATTTTCATTTACATTAGGTATAAAAAATTTTATTAAACGTTTGGTAAGGAATTTTTACAATTAAAGCAATGGAAATTAGCTTGAGTTTGGGCATAGTATTTTATTTTAAAAAATTCAATTTTAAAATTGTTACCAATAATATTAAAATAATAATATATATTTTAAGGAAACTTAAAAAATCTATATAATTTTTTTAAATTTACAAATTTATTTAAATTTTAAATATTTATTTGATCTTTTGAAAAAGTAACTACATTTTAAAGTGGGTTGTTAACAGAGCCTCATAACGTCCTATGATAAACTAGTTCTATTTTATTGTTTAGTTTAGAAAATTTTATTATTCTTTAATGAAGCTTTGAATTACATATAATTAGTTCTAATCAATTACAAAACATCTTATTTCAAGTCCAAAATAATAGTTTACTCATATTTATGAGTACTTACTTCATTCTAGCTTTAATGTTAAATACATTAAAATATTTAGTTTAGTTACTCATTAAAAATAGTAAAATGTTTATGTTCGTTTTTAAAAAATAAAAATATAGCTTTTTATTATTGGTCAATAATGTTCTACATACAAATTGTTTTAACATTCATGTTTAAATATTAAGCAATGTTAAAAATTTAATGAAATAAAATCAAAATTTTGTTTTCGTTTAAATGAGAATAGAAAAATTAGGAGAGAGAGAGAGAGAGAGAGAGA
>JABUQX010120156.1:0-17500 GCA_015478945.1 Trachelipus rathkii | reverse complement strand
AAATTGAAATATAATTTATCAGTCCTTAATTAGGTGATAATTATGATTAATTAGTTATTTCTTTTGCCTAAAAAATAATACTTTTTCTTTTTTAAAAAACAATCACGTAAAAAATCAGTTGATTTAAATCATTTAATTTTTTTCGTGCCAGCCCTGGAGACATCTCATTCATTTACAGCTTAACTTAACCAAATCTGTCATTACAGTGATGATAATGAAAAATGAAAATTACTAAACATTTGTCATCTTTCAGATTAACCAGATTTTTTTTTTTTGGAAGGAGCTGTGAAGGTTAAGAGAATTGAAGATCTGTGTACTTACCTTTCCCTTCAGATCAAAGGAGCAGATTCTGATCATGATAACAATGAAAATCTTCCACCAAAGAAAAATAACCCTATCACATGGGAGAGTAGATCAGTAATACTTCACTTCCTCATTACGATCACCCAAATCCCAGATCCAACAAAATTCCATTTGATTTCTTCGACTCACTCACTATTCAGTATTCACAATGAAGATGATATGCGGTAATTTGCATTAACGCAACTAAATAATTGAAATTGTTAGAAATTTTTTTAAAAGGATGAAGAGAAAAAGAAAATTAATGGAAATGTTGTGAACACAGGGCTAGACTAACCATTAACCAAATTAAATTCGTGCTTAGGGCATCAATGGAAGGAGGGGGGAGGCGTCACAGAAATTTGAATTGATTAGTTTTTTGTTTGCATCTGTTTAGCATTTTTTTATTATTATTGTAACATGGTTTGAACAGGGATTTATCTTTTTTTAAAATGGGATTTAGCCCTAAAAGTTAAATTTATAACGAAAGGCATATGATATCGCAAAAGCAGCAATTTTGAAACTTTTCCTTAAAATTTTAGAAGAGTTAGAATGTATAGCCGGAGACCGGTCACAAAAGGGAGACACTAGAATAGCAGCAAATATTATTGCAAATCGGATGCAAGAGCTGGAATTCAATTTTACGTTTAATTTTTGGAATGAGATTTTTGCAGAATTTTCATAGAGTAAGCCAAGTTCCACAAAATGAGGATGTGAACTTAAAAACATTTGCAGATCTGTATGAATCATTTGCTGACCAACTGTGCACTTCAGGAGAGGAATTTGAAAGATATGAAGTAGCTGATGTTGATTATTAGACAACTCAAACTCACAAACGTATCAGAAATAAAGTACTCAATAACGGATATGCACCTGAATTATATCTGAATATTAGCAGTTTATCATAGTGATATTTTTTGAATACTTTAAGCTCTCATTATGGCTCCAAAGAAAAAAAAAAGTTGCTAGTGATGGTGATCTAGCTAAGCGATACAATATGCACAGTCTATAAAATAAGTATTTTTATCTCATTTTATTTATTTGTATTAAAAAAAAATTTTAAAACATGATATTTCGGATTAATGTCGTAACCGAAGTTCCACTGTATTTATATATTAGAGATTTTATTATTCTATAACGAAAAATTGCCAAGCATTTAAAATTAAAATAAGATATGATATAATTAATCATCCAATATATGAACCTTTTATAACGAATTACTTTATACAAACATTACCAAAATCTTTTATATATCTCAAAGTTCTTCTTTAGATGCTTCTTGTGACCTCTTTGAATACTACAATTCTTTTAACACTTATAAATGTAGCTTTACGATATTGTTGGCATTAAACCTTTAATTTGTTAAAAATAACTAAGTTGTTGGGGTCTGATTCAGCAAAATCTCAATATATTGTGCTATTTTATCAGGCCTGACTCAAATGTCCGTCAGAGAAACAATAGCAGTTAGTGTCGAGTGTCTGTCAAAGTTGGGCAGTCTAATAAGTTTTTTATATTACAATTAATAAATATTACTTTTGTAATTAAAGCACCTGGTAATTATATTTTACTGATTGCCTTTTGTTTTAATGGAATGTCGTGCTGCAAGTAAACGGGTGACAGATCTCAGGACAAGTGTAGTTGAGGGTATCTCGAACTAGAGGTCCCGAACAGCTAATTCATTATGCAATATTTCCCATACAATATTATAATAAGAAAAAAAGAGATTTTTAAAAAGTATCTATTATTTACATCAGTGACCGATGAAAATCTTAGAATTTATTTTTCTAGGTAGCTTTTGTTGCAGAGGTTTCCATTTTCTCCAATTAAATTTCCAAACTTATCGGTTAGTAAAATGATAACAGAAACTAAAAACAAGAAATTTGGAAAATGTTTATAAAAGAAAAATAAAAATAAAAAAAAAAAAAAAAAAAAAAAAAAAAAAAAATTATATATATATATATATATATATATATATATATATATATATATTATTATATATATATATATATAAATATATATATATATATATATATATATATATATATATATATATATATATATATATATATATATATATATATATATATATATATATTTATTATCTGTATCAATAATCTTCCTGTTAGAGTTTTTATATATAAAAACTAATTTCGAAGCTTTCTCAGTTCCAAGTCTATTTCTTAGCTTCGATTGTATTATACCAAAGGAGGAGAAAACTCTTTCCAAACCAGCAGATGACGCAACTGTCGTAAATAATTTCGTAATCAAGTTCTTCATATTCGTGTCTATGACATGTGTTTGAGACAGCCACCATGCAAGGGGGCCAGCTTGTAATATTTCTTCAGAAAATAAGTAAGGTTTAAAAGGAGGTACGCTAGCTTTGTATTTCACGATTAATGGCATAGTTTCAGGAAAGTTCTTCTGTGCCCATTCCATTCCAATACTTTCTTCCTCATAAGTAAGGATTTTACCTCTAAATGTTGGGTGTAATATATTTGCTAAATAGTGAGCTGGTGTTAATGCTTCCTCTAATCGTTTGCAAAGACAAAACATGAAATCTTTATTATTCCCAATTTCATCATGAAGTTTAAGTTCTAAATTTTTCCATATTTCTGTTGCTTCTCCAATGTTGCAAGAGTCTTTTTGAATTACGTCAAGAGCTTGAGAAATGGGTTTGAGAATTCTGAGGCTATCTTGGACTTGGTGTTTCAACTGCGTATCCAAAACCAATTTAATAACATTATTATCCAATTTACCTTTATTTTCTCCGTCACACACTGCTAGTAATGTTGGCCAGTTTTTTATATAAGCATCAAAGCAGTCGGTTAATGTATTCCATCGTACATCTTGTGGTAAAACCAAAGCTTTACCTCCCGCAGCACGATATATGGCTGAAGCTGTATGATTATTGCGGAAGTATTTAACAATATTAATTACTTCCGTCTTAATGTTATGAACTTTAAAATCTTTAGCTAATAAGTTCAGAAGGTGAGCTGAACATCCGTAGCACAAAAGATCGTTTTCTTCTATTAACTCCGTCCTCATTTTTTTAACATTAGCAGCATTATCGGTAACAAGGCTACCAATTTTGCAATGAAATTTTTTTTCTATATCAGATATTGACTTGTTTGCCAGCTCAACAAGATATTCAGCCGTGTGTGGATGTCCTGAAGTGTCAACTGTGTCCGTCAAATAGACATCATTTGAAGTTGATGATTGTACAGTTACTGATACACAAATGATAGGCTCATTGGATACATTGCTCCAGCCATCAAGGCTCATGCATACAGTCTGTCCCTGTAGAATGTTTATAGAGCTTTTCAGTTCATCTTCATATACAGTGTTCAATAATTTGCCAGCAATATCTTTTCGACTTGGAGGTATATAACCTGGTCTTAATGTTTGCATTAATTTTTTAAAAGTATCATGTTCAACAAGTTGGAAAGGTAAGTTGGTTGCATACATCATATGCGCTAATAAAAAATCTAGCTTTTCTTGTATATTTGTGTTTTATTTTATAAACTACCGTGTGTGTTATTTTATGATTAACTGAAGAGTTTTTCTATCAACAGTTATACCAGCATTTCTAATGATTTTTTGTACTAAGAGGTGATGGTGATATGGGAGAAACTTCTTCATAAAGGGGAGGTTGCGATACAGGAGTGGAGGGTGGTTGAGATTCAGGGGTCGACGTTAGACGATGACCTGTCATAAAGCTTTCATCTATACTAGGTAAAGAAAAGGTATTTGAAGCTGTATCTAAAACTGAAATTTCTACAACATCTTCTTGTAGTGTCGCTTGATCATCACCTACAAAAGAAAACAAATTATATATTTTCAATAATAACTTTTTTTTTTAATGGAGCAAAATATTACATTTATGTGAGCCGTAGAAAGAACAACAATGACAAAATGGATTCTATTGAAAAGCATTAGGAGCATTGGGTTAAGTTCTCCATTCAAGTAATTAAAGCTTGAAAGTTTACCATAGTTTTTTTTTATTGTTTTTATCTCTTTCCTTTCTTGAGGTTTTAAAAATATAAATATCAAAATAAAAATAATTTTAAATTAACATTTCGAATATTAAATAATTAAGAATTTAGGTAATTGAGAAATATATGACAGTTAACAGCAGGAGAGTTTTAAGAATTGGCTAGGGTAAGAAATTGACTGAAAAGTCTTATCACATCTTTTGAAACTAAAATGGTGATACTTTCTAAAAGCTGTATTTATTTAGTTCATGTCCCTGGACTACCAACGCTAACTGTACATTAATTAACATTTTTAGCTTTTCTCACCTTCGCATAAAATAATATCATCATCTTGGCAAAGATCTTGAATATCTTTACATTTTTTTTTTTATGAGCCCGTAGTCTTTCCACTAATCCTTGCATTTCGAGTCCACACATTATACATCTGACCCTTTTGCCAGTTTTCTGAGATTTAACTATCTCCTAAATTCTAACCAGATCTGATCTTTTGCATCTCCCATGCTCGTGTTGGTCAAAAACTGAGAAAAAATGATAAATGAGAAAAAAATAAAAAAAAATAAAATAAATAAAATATAATATTATATATATTATATATTATATATAATAATATATATATATATATATATATTATATATATATAATATATAAATATATAAGTAATAACATATATATATATTATTCAAATTGATAAGGAAATGGTTTATGAAAGAATTAGATGTGGTGATTGGAATGTGTTAGAATGATGAGAATGAATGGAAGAAAGTGCCCTACCTATTATACGTGAGATTTGGTTTTGGCGAATCTGAACGAGAATTGAGAGATGTAGAGAGATCTTAGCAGGGTGTGATAAAAATGAGGGTTAATAAAGTAGAAGAGAGTAAATTATGGTTGTCTGAAGTGAACATTCCTCGGTGTACATTATGTTAGATTTGACAGCGAATCAGTGTCGATGTAAATATATAATATATGTTGGATAAATAAAGCAGATAGTTTGACAAAAGAAAATGTAATAATGCCAGGAAGTGCTGAGAGCAATTAAATCGTTGGGGATGTAAAAGGACTAAGTCTTGAGTGCGCTACGGTCTTGCATGAGGGAATGTTGTTAACTTTGTTGATGCCGAGACATGTCTGAATAAGAGTATAAATCTAAAGCTCAATCGTGCTCAGATGACAACGTATCAGGCGCGTTAGGTGTAAGGAAGAATGATAAACATGAGGATATAAAACGGTTATAGAGATATGTTGGTTAAGAAAGGTTAAATGATAAATTAAATGAAAGTACTTACATGTCTTTCATCTGAAAGGATGATAATAGTTGTTGTTTTAAGCGAATGATATGATGGGAGAATGTCTGGGAAGTCAACGCTGGGAGACCGAAAAAAGTGATGAGTCAGTAAAGGAGTCTGAGGAGAAAAATGTGAGTTGGCAGAGCGAGAATAAAAGTGCATAACTATAATGAATAGCGGGTTCGTGAGGGGGTATGGTCTGATACCACCTGGTCGACTCGTCTCTATACGACTGCCATAGTGAAGGTCTTGCTCGCCTCCCGTGAAAGCTTTAGCCGATTTCTGACTGTGACGGTTCCACTAAAATGTATAAAGGCGTAAGCTACTTCTTTTGACTTCGTCATATTCGTTCATAACAACTTCCTTGTTTTTGGTGCAATGTAACAACATTTTCATATCAGATAAATATTGGCTATACAGATTATATAATATATATATATAAATATATATATATAATATAATAAAAGTATATATGTATAGAATATAAATATATATATATATATAAATAATATAATATATAATTAATAATAAAATCTGCTAGGAATATATTAAAACAAATTTAAACCATTAACCTCCCCAGATTCCGAACACGATTCAACAACCACTACAACACAGCCTCAAGCCTCCCACACAACCACACATTAATGGCTTCAACCACCCCTTCTACAGTTATCAATCTCACTCAATTAGACATAAACAAGCATCGACACCGTCCCCCATCACACATCCTTTATTCAAAAATCCACACTCCCCCCTAGAAAATAAATACAAAAAATGGCTTCCAATTTCTTCACCAACCGTTTCGAAAGCTCTTATACAAACACATCCTCTCCCATTCTTCCAAAATTACAAAATGCTGTCCCACAGCGCCTTCTCTCTTCCATTTTATTCACTTTATTACATCAGATCTCCACCCAACCCACAATCCATCCAAATTATTACCTTTATCAGGACAATAGTCTTATTTCCCAACACCCAACGTTAAAAATAGCTCACACACATACCTAAATATTTACATCTATGAAATTGGTTAAATCTCCAAACCAGAGACTGACCGCATCCCCCTAAATTCTCCATCACCCTTTATAACACTGACCTTCCACCAATCCTCCCCTCTATCCATTATATTACGCTGAACAACAAGCCTGGCCTCCATTAAACAAACCCAATATTTAGATGCTTTATTATGACTCACATGACCTCTTCCCAATCGCCAATCACTCGTCAACCCAACGAAACTAAATACCCTCCGAACTCTTTCCAACACAACTCAGCATAGTAATACCACACTCACTCTATCCTATAAAACAACTCCTATAGAACAAACCAAACTATCCTCACCAGCAATGTCCCGAGCACTCTCAAAATCAACACAAATAAAGTACAAATCTCCTTCAAAATACCTTCTCCTTAGATTTATCACAGGTTGCACAAAAACCTAACCCAATCAAACATCTACAGCGACGACAACTCCATCCTCCCATCCACACACCGGAATGTGGTAACTCAATTCAATCAGAAACCAAATCAACCCACCCTTGTCACCAAATTCTCTCCAACCCGCCCCCCCCGACACAAAATCCCCCCCTTCATCACCAGCTCAATTCTATCACAAAAACTTACAACAAATCCTCCCCCTCCCAATTAGTTAGATTTACAACATTCCATATCATCTAACTAACACAACTACAAAATCGCAAAAATCAACAATATAAAACAACCCTCCCCAAACTTTCCTAGAAGAAAAAACGCTGTCCAGAATGAGGCCAAAAATCGACTCCCCGGAGCAATCAAGTTCATCACCCAAACTCATGTCAATTAAATATAGATTCAACTAGCAATTCACCTCCACACAATTTACCAGATGTCACAATCCCAAGACACAATAGGACACCTCCTTCTGGGGTGCTCTGCCGACGCCCCCCGCACCGAACTTCTCTTATACTTCTCTCTAACCTGTGGAATCGCCAATTGCTGCAGTCCGACTTCCTGGAAAGCAGTGTGCCCTCCAATTAAGGTGGGCCAGGGGGCAAAGTTACTAATATATATATATAATATAATATATATATATATATATAATAATATATATAATATATATATTATATAATATATTATATATATATATATATATATATACGTCAATATTGGGAAAACTGTTGGTGGGGGTAAACGGGTAAGGTTTGGAAAATGTGCTTTATATTCAAATGGCCACCCGTTATGATAATTGGGAAAAGTTTTTAAAAAATGACTAATTAATATTAATTCAAAATAAATCCAATATAATTAGCAGTCAGTTCAAAAAATTCCCCATTTTAAAATAATTTTCTTTTGTTAAAAATTGCAAAAAAATGCTAAGTCTGCATCAATCTCTAAGACTAAAGATTCATCATTCCAATTAACAGCTATAGAAAGTTTTGTTAAACCATATGATTTCCATGTATTTTAATGCATTTTTAGGAGGTATTTTGTTTAAGATAAGGGTTTCAACTGTGTTAAAACGGGAGGGGTAGAAAACGGGACGGGGTTAAAACTGTAACTATATTATAGTAAATAAAAGGTGGGTTTAGTTGGTAATAATTGATTTGTCCGTTTTTATAATGAAAGATAAGAAAAAACCTAGTAGGTAGGGGACGGTAAGGAAAAGAGGGGATGAATGATGTACAGACAAAAAAAAAAGGCCAAACCTACAGAACTGACGCAACGATCGCAGACCACATACGTCAAGAAAACCTAATGACATAGGGAGCAGCAGATAAAAGCTATGACAGTTATTTACTGGAGAAAAGTAATTATCAATGTGTGTGTGTGGGTTGTGTGGTGGGTGTGGTGTTGGTTACAAACAATGTGGCCACGAGAGCTGGTAGCCCGGAGGCGAAAGAGGGAATGGGTGCGGAGGAGCTAGGGTCGAATTAGCTCGACGGAAGAAACAGGGACGAAAAAAGAGGATTCCTAAGTGCGAGGAGAAGTACATGTGGTACCCCAAAGGAGGGGTGTAACACGTGACTGATTTATAGATTTGTGGAAACTTTAAATGAGGTAAAGCACAAACGTTACGAGAAAAAAAGGAAAGTTAACAGGTGAAACGAGCAGCCTACCTAGGTTACCCCAAAAAAAATGACACGAGGCAGTTGTTTGTGGTCAAAAAGACGAAAATTTATGGTTAATGTCACAGTTGAAGTGGCAGTTGGATAACATGTAAGAAAGGTGCAAAGGGAGAAAAACCATGTGTAAGAGGTGAGGTAACGGAAAGTGTCGATGGCGGCGTACAAAAAAAAAAAAGCCAACTGTGTGACCAGTGGTCCCCCATGGACGGCGGAAAGATAGTAGAAATAATGATAGATAGATATAAGGAGATATATTAGGAGATAAGATAGAGATAAAGAGAAAGAGAAGGAGAAGGAATATATATATAGAAAAGATATAGAGAAGAAGTACAATAGAAAAGGTAGAAAGCAGTATACGTCACTGGGTGTAAATGGCGCAAAAAGTGGCGGGTTGAAGACTAGACGGAGAAGAAAAAAGCGGGACAATGACTCGGTACGGAGGACTAGATAACGGCATTAAGAGTGGCGGAAAAGTGAAAGAGATGTCGCAAAAAAGAGGCAACTAAACATGTGAAAGCCAAAACGGAAGGGTGAGGGTGGGCAGTGATTAGTTAGATGCAGAATGTGAACCTGTCCCAGGGGCGAGGCTGGTAGTACTGAAAAAAAAAAAATAATTAAAGGGACTAATGGGTGAAATTGAAGAACAGTAGAACAAAAAAAAAAAAAAAAAAAAAAAAAAAAAAAAAAAAAAAAAAAAAAAAAATACGGTAAAGAAAATAGGGCAGCTCCCCCAACTTTAGAAAAATTGAGGCGAGCAAGACCAGAAAAAAGAGTACTGTGATAAGTAGAGAAGTCATGTAGTGAACCTGGAATAAAACGTAACAAAATACCCCACCAAATGGCTAGGCAAAAGCGAGATAGACCCCAACATGTCCAAACCTGAGCAACCGGGGTGAAGGCGGCAAGAGTTTGCACGCAACAATCGCGGTGCAAACCAGGCCAAAAAGGTACAACCCAAGAATAACCAAGCAGTGCCGCTTAAAATGGTCGTGACGGGCCCGTGGGCTCCCAGGAAGAAGTGGGGAGGCTAATACAGTGAAAGATGGTAAACGGTGATCATAGCGTCCTCGGAGATTCAGTGGGGAAGATAGAAGAAAAGGCATGAAGAGGCTATGGATAAGAAGTGCGAATGGCAGGTACAACGACAGACAAGAAACGATAAGAGCATCTGTGAGGCCAGGATGAATTATGGGGTGTCAGAAAGGTTGCCCCTATGGAAGAAAACAGAATGGAGAAAGTACAACAGTGAGCAACAACGGAATGATGCTGGGTGGAGGTTATGAGAGCTGGGACAAAACGTAAGGGTTAACCTGGAAGAGACGAAAAATATCCTGGCTGAATCAAGTGACACAGAGAGGAAAACCCGCAATACCAGCCAAGTCATGTCACAATAGTAAAGTGGCGCAGTTGGCAACAACCCCGCAATCAAAATCTGGTCCAAAAAAATGTGAAGTTGGTGTAAGGAAACGTGCGCAGCAAAAGGTCGGGGGAAACGTCACAAAATCACGAAATAAGGGTAGATGGCAAAATCAACAGAAGAGCAGAAGATGGAAAGGGTCGAGGCACGCTGGGGGGGACATAACAACATGCGGCCGATTACAGAATGGCGGTGTGAAATAGAGCACAAAAACGGCAAGAGACACAAGCGGAGCGAGAGCAAAACGACAGAAAGCAAGGAACTTAGACCTTATACCGAGGGGATGACATGCAGAAACCGGGACAGGCTTCCCGGGGACCGATGGGGGCGAAAGTAGGAGAAAAAAAAAAATTCAGGTCAGAGGTTGGATGAAAAAAAAAGCCGGAGGGAGGGGGTGAAAAGTTGGAAGCGGATAACTGGTGTGGGCCGAAAACATGGAGCATCTGCATGGGGGTAGTGCTCAGACTATGGGGGAAGGCCGAGCCTGGAGTGAGTACAAACCCGGGAGGCGGTCGGAGCGCGGAACGGGTGGGTTCGACAGAAAAAGAAAGGGCAGCAAAAGATGAAGTGGGTGTGAAAAAAAGTTGAATTACGTGATGGGGCTAGAAAAGTCGAGGGTGTGGATAATGCGAAAGGAAAACGAAGGAGTGAGTATTACGGACTGGTGCAGAGCGTTAAAACGAGAAACATGAAGGTTACAAAAAATGGGGGGTAAAAAATAGTGTGGACAGGTAGGGGTGTGCTACAGATTCAAGTGGGAATGTGATAGGGGTCAATAAAAAAAGGTAAAAAATCAAACGTAGCTTGGCACGTGCAAAAGAAACAGAAAGGGGGGGCAAAATCATTAAGTCGAATCACGGGGAAATAAAAAAGGAAAACAGTGTGTGAAGAAAAGGCTGGGAGGCCGCCAAACCAAGTTCCACCAGACCGAACGGGCGGCGAAAAAAGCAGCGCCAGGAACCTGGGTGGGGTGCCAGGACAGGCCCTGAAATAGTAGAAATATAAATAGAGAAGAAGATATAAATAAGATGATTATGTAGAGATGAAATATACTTATATAATTGAATATATATAGATATATATTTAATATATAATAATATAATTATATTATTATATAGATATAATTATAAAGAGATATAATTGAGTAATTGTTAACTGTAAAGTTTAAAAGATATACTGTATGCTTAGTATTATTATATATGAAGGCTGCCATTTTCATTCTACATGGAGGTTGTTGTACTAAACCTATATATGTTAATAATAGGTGAGTCATAAATAAATAATAATAGTTGACAAATGTATTGGATAGATAAAAATATATTAAAAGTAGTAAGGTATTGGTTTGAATGAAAAAGTGGGTTATGGCAAGGCGCTGAGTGGTATAAATTGACAGGATAAGTACGGCCACTACAATGAAAGGTGGTCAGATGTAAAATATAATAGTTAAAACTGTTATAACTTATAACTTATCTAAACAGAAAGTGTGTACTAGAGGAATAAATTAGTTATTTGATAAGCCGCTTAATAATTAGATATAATAGTAATTATTTAGTAATATATATAATATAATAGATTAATAATATTAATATATAATAAAAATATAATTATATAATAATAATAAAATATATAAAAATAATATATATATTAATGATATATATATATAATAATATAGTATAATATTTATAAAATAGTAATAATATAATATAATATATATATTTACATTTATAAGGATAATATAGATATATATAATATCTATAAATATTTAAATTATTATATATATTAGTATTTATATAATTCATTATTATATATATATATTATATATATATATATCAGTATAGTATATATGTTAATATATGTATAAAATAATAATGTAATGAGGTTAAATATAAATAGATATAATATATATAGTATATATATAAATATATACGTATAAGTAAATTATATATTAGATGAAGATATAAATAATATATATATATGAGATATAATGAATTATACTAGTAAATTAATATATACTATTATAATATGATTACCGCGTTATATATTTATATAATTATATATTGTATAATGTAATTATATACTTATTTTAGTAATGTAATAAGAGTAGTTAATATTATATAATAAATCTATGTGATGTGATGTTGTGTGAAATATAGCGTATGGAATAATAAATAATATTAATATGTTGGTAGTAGTCGTCTATAATAAATGAGGGTAATTTGATATATCAATTAAATGTAGTATAGGAAAAACATAATAGATGATTATATTAAATATTGATAAATGTATCATGAAGATGAGTATCAATAAATAATAATAAAGACGAAACAAAATTCCTGGTAGGTGACTCAATAGTGGGTGAGATAAAATAAGTAATCTTGAAGTAAATCCGTAAAAAAAAAAAAAAAAGAATAAATATAAGGTGGTCCAATTCAATTAAGTTTACTGAGAAAATATTTATTATATATTATACATATTTATATTTATTTATTTTTTTATATCTTTTATATTATTGTTGTGTTTAATGTGCAGCAAAAAAAAAAAAATGTAAATAGTTAAATATTGGAGAGAACAAAGAACAGAAATTATATTAAATACTTTTATTTTCCAAATTTCTTGTTTTTTAGTTTATCAGTTATAACTAATATACCGAATATAAGTTTCGCAGAGAACACCCTATATCACACTAGAAGAGCAAGACCCAAAAAAAAATATAGACCACTACGTAGTTCACAATCAACACGCAATTACCGTAGAAAATCTCAAATTCTTAAGATCTAACATGTAAATATACCTAAGGAATCACTGTTCTCTAATAAAAATACATCTTTATATTCTTAAAATATTACTGTATTGATATCGAGGAAATATTGCATACATGAATTAAGCTTGTTCGAGGTACCATCTAAGATTCAAGGATATCCTTCAACTACACTATGTCTAGAAGATACATGATAACAACACGATCACTATCTCGAGCAAAACGACAATATACCATATAAAACAAAGAGACAAAAAAATCAGTTAAAAAATATAAAATTACCAAAAGATAGCTATAAATATTACAAAAAAAGTAAAAAAAATATTTTATTAGTGTGTAAATAATTAAACCACACCTTTGTTTCCCCATGAATAATGTATGTGGTAGACTGCGTGCAACTACTTGACAGATCACTTCGGACTAAATCTTCGTATTCGTTTCATATGTCCTGCGACGCTGACATTATGGAGTCAGGACGGATAACCAATAAAGCCATCCCACCAAAAAGGAAATCTCTCTCGCCGCATAGTACGAAATCATAACATATAAAAGTGATACCCAACACACCCTCTATGTATAATATTTTACAACAAAAATGGTTTAATGCCTAACACTCATACGGTGAAGCTACCTCTTTATGAAGTCCGCTTTAAAGTAGAAATAGTGATAAGATTCACAGATTCAAAGAAACGTTCACAGAAGACATCAAAAATGAAGAAAAGAACTATATAGAAAAAAACGAATAAATCGTTATAATACGATTTATATACACCGCGTAAGTTATTGATACTGTAAAAAACTAGTCCATTGAAATAATAGAGTAAAAATAAATAAATAGAAGAAAAAAAAGAAAGTACAATCTATCATTAATATACTCAACTATTTAAAATAGAAAAACTTAGGACAATTAATATTCGTATGAAAAACGGAAAAATTTATGGCACAATATAAAAATCCTAGCGAATAATATATAGAATAGGTGGCAACTCTTACGTAATAATTGACTATTATCCACGAGTTCCCAGGGACTCTAGCATCAAGATAAAGTGATATCACACCTTTTCCCGCTCTGTGAGAGTATAATGCAATGCCCAATTAACTATATCCAGCTTATACGAAATAGGATCCTGTTTTAAAATCATCAGTATTATTAATTCTACAAATAGAAATAAAAACCATGAATAAAACTGAACCATAACTACAGAGCCGAAAAAATATCCTAAAACTTAGGTTAAATACGGATGCATATCGTATTCTCTTAGCCTGGTAGATCTACCCGATGCAATATATTCAAACGTCAAGGACACACTTTTATACAAGTTAATTGTGGCAGGCGAAGCCGAAAACGAACTTGTACAATGGACCGAGGCTTATAAGCTCAGTTTCAAAAGCAAATATGGAATCACATATGTATCACAGAATGGCATTAAAAGATATTAATTCAGGTCGCATATCCGTTATTGAGTACTTTATTTCTGATACGTTTGTGAGTTTGAGTTGTCTAATAATCAACATCAGCTACTTCATATCTTTCAAATTCCTCTCCCAATTACAAATAATACGCCAGATATGATTTTTAAAAGAAAACAATAAAAAACAATGTATCACATATAAAAACCTCCAATTTATAGCTAAGGAACTATAAGCACATACTCTAAACAGGAAAAATGAGAAATGTCTGCAAAAATTCTTCATTCCAAAATGACTCCTAAACAGTAAAATAATTAGACTTCCTAAGCCTCCTAATGCATCCCCGGATTTGCAATATTACATATATACGCTGCTACCTTAGTGTCTCCTTTAAAAAAATGTGACCACCCCGGCTCTAACCCGGCTTCCACCTACATATTAACTAACCCCTCTTACTAACATTGTTAAGGAAAAGTTTCAAAAATTGCTAGCTTTTTGACTGGACTATCAAACTAATGCCTTATCTTTCACCTAAAATTTAATCATGTTTTTCCCTATGAATCCCATTTTTAATAAAAAGAACGAAATAAATCGCAACAATGTTCAAAAGAAACTTAAGGGTAAGTGAGATAGATCACATAAAAAAAATATAGCAACACCAATAACAGAATGCAAACATGAAAAAAACTAAACAAAGTCTCAAATTCTGTGACGTACCAATCCCATCCCTCAATTGATTTGCCGCTAAGCACGAATTTCGTTATAATCCTGATAAATGGATTAAGACTCTAGACCCCTAATGTGTCAACGGATATATACCAGTTAATTTTCTGTTTTCCTCTTCATCACTTTAAAAAAATTCATCTTAACAATTTCAATATTTAGCTTGCGTTAATGCAAAAGTACCTGACCAAATAATTCATCTTCATTGTTAATTTTAATTTGGTTAATGCGTAGCCCTCTAGCCCTGGTAATTCACGTAGAATTGTCCAATTAATTTCTTATTTCTCTAATTGCATACATTTATATTAAGAAAAAAATTCTTACTAACAATTTTTCAATGGTCATTTAGGTTGCTGTTAATGCAATTACCGCATTACTCCTCAATATGCATAAGTGAACCATAGCCTGATAGTAGAAAGTGAGTCGAAAGAAATCAAATATAGCCCGATTTTGTATTGGATTGGGATATATCGAACAGGGTGATACGCTATAATGAAGAGAACAAGTTGAAGATAAATTACCATAGATCTAAGCTTCTCCCATTGTGGATAGGAATTAATTACTTGTATCTCTTTCCGGTAGAAAAAAGAGTTGTTCATCTTTCCTATCATGAACAAGATAGTACTGCCTCCCTGTTGTATTACTGAATGGGAAAAGGAGTAAGTAAAACATTCAAATCTATCAAATATCTGCTAAAGTAACCATTCATCAGTCCCTCCTTCCAAAAAAAAGAAAGATATACTGAGTATATCCATAGTAAAGTATGTCAAAAATGTTTAGTAAATTTTTCAATTTATTCATTACCTCCTCTTTGTTAATGACAAATCCCAGTTATGAAACTAAAGTTAAAGCAACACCACTTTTCAAACCTATTTTATAAATTAATTATAATAGATCTCAACAAGGAAAGCCTGGCAAACGAAAAAAATATTAAATGATTTAAAATTTAATAATTTATTACGTGATTGTTTTAATTTTAATAAAAAGAAAAAGTGTTATGTTTTAAGAAAGAAGGCATTTAAAAATAACTTAAAATTACAGTTATCATTTAACAGAAACCTAAAATATATGTTTAAAGTGATATATTAATTATTTCATTTACAAAATTTGATAAATTTCATCAAATAATATAGGTATCAAATCTTTCTGGTAAATTTATATGGAAAAACGAATAGATCTATAAAACTAAAGGTGATTGACACAGCCCTTGGGTGCTTTGGTAGATTTGCTATCTGGTCATGTTGATTTCGGTAATTGGTTTAGTTGCTGTGACTTGGACAGTCTGATAGAACCTAATTGTGCGCTTTATCAATTACTGTCTTTTTATTTCTAAATTAGTGTCTAAATAGCGAGCTTACTTAGTATAAAATATTGAAACTTGATTGTATATGAGTTGAGTGAAAGAATACTAAAAGAGAGGTCAATGCGACTTCTTAATCTATTATTTTTAAATTTTATTGATTAACATTACAGTCACTACGATAATTACAGTACTTATGGAATTAGGCCCATGCGGCGTCTCGAATTATTATTCTTATTTATTATTTATTATGGGTTGACTGGGACCACAGTATAGACGGGCCAATGCGGCTTCTTAAATTTAATAAGTGTTTTAATGGTTGACTGGGAACAGTCTAAAAAGGACCTAAGTAAGTTTGGGTTAAATATATTAGTTAATATTTTTGACTAAGACCAAATTGGCTGGTTCTAATAGTTACTAGTGTTATTAAGAGATTAACTGCAGTGCTAAACTATAAAGTTTAATTATATTTAGTAGTTTGGCTAGCATATAGATATAGTTTTTAGTTTTTTTATTTTTAGTTTTTACCTTTTTGTATAAATGTTATTGACAAGCCCAATAGGGTGCTTTGTGGATTTGCACTGCAGCATGTCTTAGACTTTGTTGTTATCATTGTATTCAAAGTGATTTGACAATGCGTCCATAGCGGAATGACTGTTGTGGTTTAGACGATGAGCATGTTGTTTAGCAGTAGATTGGTTCTGTATGCTCCTCCGACTGGGAACAGTTCATTAAGAATAGCGCGCGCCATGCTGGCTTTCTTGATGCTGATTTATCTATTAACTAATAGAATATAACATAAATAGCGGCAATTTAACTATAAGTATTGATATCAATAAGTATGTATTAATTGAGACTTGCCTGGGACATTCTAGAAGGGTTCAAGCAGATTATTAATTGATTATTTAATTATTATTTATTGTTGATTGACTCGAGACAGTCTGTGAATAGGCCCATGCGGCTATAGTATTATTCTTATTTTTATTATTTAATGTTATGGGTATGACTGGGACGCATCTAGAGGCGGCCAATGCGCCACTCTTTAATTCTTAATTTTTATTGATTTGCTGGGACAGTCTAAATTGGACCACGCGGCTTCTTAAGATATTATACTTATTTATTATGAGTTGATGGGAAATTCCAAGAAAGCGTTATGCGGATTCTCTCTCTG
>JABUQX010120155.1:30000-33162 GCA_015478945.1 Trachelipus rathkii | reverse complement strand
TAGTCAAAATACCTTTAAACCTAGACCTTATAGGACCTACAGACATATAAATATAATATAATGACCGATAAATTCAAAAATGTAAATAAAAAATTAAATATATGAAAAAAAAGTCAATTAAGTAACCAATTAAATTTGGTAATTAAAGTTAATAGTTCGTTTTTCACAGCGCTCTGTGGTTAAGTTTTTACGTTTAATTTGTAAAATGTTTTTTTTTTTACAAATTGTTCACAATATTTTTCAAACTGTTTTTTTTTTCTAATTTCGTTCACTCTTTTAAATGGTTTTCTAAAATTTTCAAAAATGTTTTTCAAAATTATACAAATTGTTTTCCTAATTTTCCAAAATGTTTTTCAAAAATCTTTGTAATTTTTCCATTCTATTTCCTTTATATTTCGCGTTTTTATAATTTCCAATAAGTTTTACCTCTTTTCTTACTCTTTGTATCTTTTGCGGTTTGTCTCTTTCGGTTTTGTCTCATTCGGTAAGTCTCTTTCAATCAATTTTAATTGTTTCAAATTTAGGTGTAATACACCATTCCATAAATTGATCGGTACCCTGTACCAAAAACTATTCCACCACTTGGGAATCCAACCACAGAAACCAAACCATCCGAAAATAGAAAATCCAATTCCATGAAAAAGACCATCCAAGTAAATGCAATCTTCAATACTGCAATCAGACCAAATCCGGGAAAAAAACAGAAAAACAGAATAGGACCATTGTATTATTCTTCCTAAACCGTTTGAAGAGGTAACTAAGACTATACTAGGTTCAGAAAGTTCTTGTTTGTCAGACGGGATTCCTCTAGTTGCAACGATGAAAGCTGTGCTAAATACTGCTATTAAATACTGGAGGTAGATAATAGATTTCAAATTCTGCAAAACGATTACGCATGTGCAATAGCAACTTTTCTGGATCATAAATACAAAACCAAATTTCTTGAACCGCGTGTTTCACAGAGGTTAAAATTTATTTAGTATGCCCATGTGATGAAATGCTGCTAAAGGTAGAAATTTCACCAGCCAATAAAAAGGGAAAGATTACAGAAACAAACACACATTTACCATCTGTTAGCGTGAAAACTCATTGCTGAATCCATGAACGTTTCTTTGGCTTCTAGCAGCGATGAAGAGTCTTTATTCAGAGGTGTCAAAAGACACTCTGTCATTGATCAAAGATTATTCAAAAGCGAAAACTCTTCGAATCTGGTTTAAGATCTGATTTGGTTTGATGGCTTGATTTGGTAAAAAGTATTTTCGCATATGTCTTGCAGAACTCGCAAGGGTAATACTTAGCGTGCCCTTCTACAGTGAGGAGTGAGTCGTCTTTTCAGCGGTGCAGATCTCATTTATGAAGAAAGGAGAAGCAAACTCTCCCTTGAAATGGACTCAGGAGTTTTTAGTTTTTTGAGGCATATTTATGAGGAAAAAGTATATTTTCAAAAGTTATTTATTATATATACGATGTATAACCTTTTTCCAAATGGGGGGGGAGGCTGGGGAAAGAAGTTGGTGGGTGGTGTAAAGAGTTTGGGTCCACGTTCCGCAGTCTGGTTAATTAGTATATATATATATATTATATTATATATAGTATTATATATATATATATATTATATATTATATAATATGTATATTATATTATTATATATATAATATTATATTATATATATTTTATTTATATAATGTATATATAAATGAAAATTGTGGCTTAGACTCTAATACTTAATCTTATCTGCTCTATTCCGCGTGATATGTGATTTTTACTTATTTTCGCATCCGCGGAAATAGTTTGAAAATATCACCATCCGCTACACCTTAATTATATTATATAAATATATATATTATATATATATATATATATTATAATATATCTATATATAAATATTAATATATTATATATATATATATATATATTTATATTTATATATATATATTATATATATACTCGTATATATATATATATTATATATATTATATATATAATATATATATATTATTATATTATATAAATTTATATTATATATTATATTCTACAATATTATATATATTATATATTATATATATATATATATATATTATATAGTATTATATATATTAGGCTGTTACCAAAAAAAAAGATCCTTTTGTTTTTTTTGGCCATATAATTATTTAAACTATACAACACAATATTATACTCATTTCATGCAATTGCTAAACCCAGACTATTTGGCAATTCAAAGTTGCATCAGTTTGAAATATCTTTGGAAATTATTTGCACCCCCAAAAGTGGTAAACAAAAAAAGACCATGTAACATAAAGAAAAAAAGACCTTCCTCAAAATAGTCTTTAATAAAAGTTTCTTTTGTATTTATTTGATTTTATTTAATTAATTTTATATTTAATATTATATACATATATTATATATATATATATATATATTATATATATATATAATTAATATATATTAATATAAATATATAATACTAATTATATTATATTATATATTATAGATATATTTTGTTGGATATGTTAAAGAACTCATGCTAATCTTAATAAAAAAAAAAATTAAATTTAAAAATTAAAAAAAAAAAAATTTTATCTCCAGATTTTCTTGAGGCTCTTCTGATGTAATTGTATAGGAATGTGGCCAGTGCGGATATACCCCCTCCTCTTTAGAATTAGGTTGAACATGTTTTAACACCCCCTTCCTTGAATTGGTTGTAAATCCCCTACACCCCCTCTTGAATAGGTTTTAACAAATATGACTAGAAATTTTGTTTTTTTTTCGATAATTTATCCCAGAGCATGTGTGTTCTTTGCATGGTCTGGTTATCAATTTTGATTGATTTTTCTGATGCCAAAGTATTCTGTATTGGCCCAAGAATATTGGGGGCATGGACTAGTTTCTGGAAACCACAGACTTTTGTAACATATTAATCCTGTCCATCACCTAGAAAACTAGCGAAATGGAATGGATAGTGCTTATGTTCTTCCCCTTTCACTGTCGGAAAAAATTACTTGTTGCAACCGCCAAGGTAAAACTTTGGTTGGTTGTCAAAGTGTCAACAGGCAATAGACTCTTATCTGGATTGTGATCTCCATGTCACTTTGTTCAAGAGTGGTCTTAAACTTTGTAACATGGAGTCCGACAATTCTTGGGTATCATTTTCATCAACATCAG
>JABUQX010120155.1:12500-25000 GCA_015478945.1 Trachelipus rathkii | reverse complement strand
GGACCAAAATATTAAATTCCTAAGAAAAAATGGGAAGAATTTATATGAATTACTAAAATCATCTTACCTAAATTGTTAAAATTTAATCGCCTGACATGAGAGTGAGCGAAGTCTGTGATAACATCTTCAATTTTTATTTCCAATATTTCTAAATTTGTGTAGAGGATTGCAAGTCCAATAAGTCTTTCATCTCCACTGTATTTCAAGTAGGTTTTCAGCTTCATTCTACTGAAGCATTAAACACGGTAAAATTACCAGTATTTGCAACAAGATGTAAATATTTGGAAATTGCACTGCGAACAAGAAACTAGTCCATTCTGCTTTTACTAATCTATAGTGCTGTGATGCCATTTCAATCCTCCATAACCTATTCTGCTTTTTACTATAAATCTTCATATTTGGGCTTTCTCGAGATCTCTCCTTGTAAACATTACGCAATCTTTTATCTTTCTCCTAAGGCACATTACAATCTGCTCGGGTATGACAAATTGCAAAGGAAAATTTAAAAACCTTTTCTCCTAATGCTGATATTAAATCATCCAAAAATGGTATAAAATGGGTTTGGTGTGCGATAATAAGTCTGTGGGTCTACATAGGAAATGTTGGGTCTGTATTTTGGAATTTGTTAATTCTGCATGTTAAATTTCAATACTCAGTTCAGATTCAGATGCGCTTTACACATTCTTCAAAAATCAAATGAAAATTTTAATGTACCATTTACGACTGATGGCTTTTCAAGTTTAGTTTTAATTAATGGACTTACGAGATTTGTTCCGACAGCACGAATCATATATAAAAATTAATTTAACTTTTGCACTTTATATTACTAACGGATATGATACTAAAAATTTTTTAGTGTCTAGAAAATTTCAAGGGCCCAAATACGCCACTGTATATATATATATATATATATATATATATATATATATATATATATATATATATATATATATATATATATATATATATATATATATATATATATATATATATATATATATGATTTTTATTTTTATTAACTATTAATATTGATGGTTTTGTTTGGAAAGATTTAATTTTTTTTCGTAATCTTTTAATAAATACCTTAGTTGTGTCTTTCTTTAATTATCAAGGCAGCAGAAAGTATCAGATGTAAGTTCATATTAAGGGTGGTAAAAAGTGTAACAAAGAGGAATAGAGTAAGTAATCTCCAAGTCGCTGTTGCTGTCGAATTCTGAAATACTTGTTGCATACTTTACGTGGGATTTTAGAATAAATTGATCCAAGTTTGTACTTTTATAGGAAACTCCTGGATAATCAAGTAGATGATTTAATGATCTAAAGAGCCAGAAATTCTAGAAGGAACAACATATAAAAAGAAAACTTCCACTGTGCCAAAAAGAGAGAAATCCTCCACCCAAAAAAGAAAGAATTCAGTACATCGTTGTGGAACATCTCCATTCTGCGACTGAACCTTTCAAGAAAGCAGTGTGCTCTTCCAGATTTACAGGTGGGCGCGTCTTTCTATTGTGGTGGGGATTAAAAACCTACCACATAAAGTGGTAGCAGAGCGTAGTTGTTTCTTGTAGGAATACTACTGGCTCTGCAGCTGAGTGTTGACAAAGTGTCACTCAGTCTCCACTATCGTCCCACAATCATGACCGACGGAATGAATGATTTAATCGGTGACGGGAAGACCGAAGATGGGAAAACACCACCGACGGATTCCGTCCCACTTCCACCTAATCAAACTGATATGCAGCCCAGTGTTGTTAATTCCGATCCAGAAAATCAAAGAGCGACTCAAGGTCCGACGGTAGTTACCGTTGATGCTCAGTTCTTTCAATCAGTGTTGCAACAGAACACCAAGCTGATGGAAAAAATGACTGCCTTGATATCCGCAATGGAAGTAGATAAGAAGCCTAAGAAAATGATTCCTTTGGGCAAGTTTAAGATCGAGACTGGGGAAACAATGGTCCAGTTCTTTGACAGATTCGAGCAGTTCTGTGCTGTTCAATACCCCGGATCAAGAGAGGGAATGGTGGCCTTATTGGGAAGCCATCTCCAAGGGTCTGCTTTGGAGGCTTACAATATAGTCGCCGCGACATCAGCCGAATATCCCTTCGTGAAGTCCCAACTTTTGCAGTGGTTCAGGGAACATTTGAAGAAGAAATGCTTTGCGATTGTTGGGGTTGGCGCAGAGAGCATTTCAAGGGAATGACGTAAAGAGAATGCCCATGGTACGAGAAAAATTATTAGATAGTGTGCCTGAAGTGGTCAAGACTAGAGTGGAGGATGCCTTAATGGGAGTAGAAGTTACTCAGGGGTCATTAATTCCTTGGGAGCAATTAGTTATTATGGTGGACAAGGTGTACCGAGGAAATAAGAAAAAAGAAAATCCGAACTTTGAAGTAGTCGATTTGACTCGGTCATTACAAATGTCCACCATCCCCATGCAACAACATCAAATGGCACAACCCTCGTATAATAACTATGAGGGATTGTGTTGTTGCCGACAAATGCAAACACAACCCCAGCTCAGAGCTGGGACATCTCAAAGAAACAACCCTGTTTCTCAAAATGCAACCCCAATACCATCAAGTAATTATAGGCCACCAAGATATGAACCATCAAATCAAATCCCAACAAGAGAATTTCGAAACGGGCAGAGAAGTTATCAGCAAAGAAACCAAAATGGCTCCGCAGTTCCAACCTGCAACCATTGCAAGAAGAAAGGGCATAACATGAGTGATTGTTGGAATCGGCCACAATGTATGTATTGTGGTAAACGAGGTCATGTCATAGAGGATTGCTACCTTGAACAAAACCGATGTCTAAAATGCAAAGAGGTAGGACATTTGGTAGGGGATCCTACGGCGCCAAGAATAACTTGTCCCTTTTGTCAAAACGAACATTTAGGAAAGGATTGCCCACAAAGATCGGGAAACGGGGGAGCTCTGTCATGGAAGACCTCATGCCAGAAGCCGCAACAACAGCCGAAGTAGTAGTCGAATATGAAGGGGGAGCTTGGGGAATTGATGTTGAAGAGGATGATCCTGGAGAGTCGCAGGAGATTCCTTGCAAAATTTTTCAACAAACAACATCGGTCCAAGAGAACCCAATAAACATTTTTCCAGCCCACAAGGGCGGGATCAAGTACAACAGGTCTCCGTACTTGTTACAGTTAGTGACAAAGACATCCCCTTAGAGAATGAATATGACCAGGTAAGGGAGGACTCCCCAGAGTTGACAGAAACCAATCGTGCAAACGCTAGTGAAATAACAGAACCGATGTTGTAGGGCCTTGACCCTTCCTGTCTTCAAACATTGGTGAGTATTACCCATTTTAGTATGCTAATCTGTTTTGTTTTCAGCTTGGACCTAGGTTTAGTTCCCATTAGGGAAGGTTAACATTTGAAACAATATAAAGCCTATTTTGTTATTAATAAAACTAGTCTGTTATTAATAAAACTTATTTTGTTTAGAGGCTATCATAACAACCTTTTGGTTTGTTAATATGGGAGTTTGAGAAGTTTCAAATGATTGCCTGCATTCAGGGAAGGACCTAGGTTTACCAACATATTTCGTAATTACTAGCATTAATACTCACCAAATAAAGAAATTCCGTTGAAATATATATAGAAAGAGTTTAGATACATTAGTATGCTTTTATATCATTTGATAGTTCATTTTATGTTGTTTAAATTTAGATCTTTTAAATGAATTATACACGGAAAATAGGTCCGTGGCATTTTTAATATAAGAATTGCTATAATAAGTAAATAGTCAACACAGTCCTGCGGCCGTAGTTGCCAGATTTTCAAGGTTGCCGCAGTTGACAGAAATTGAAAGTTTAGGAATTTGTAAATTTATAAGTAATAAGTTTAGACTCTCTTTGTGTTACTGGGCAGACAATTGTTTGTTTATTAAGTAAAGCAATTGCTAGAAACATCATTTCAATTAAAATCAAAAAAATTTAGTATATTCAATAGAATAATATTAGATACCATTTTTAGGTTATATATCCTTAGATATAATAATAATCATGTGTTATTATAAATTTCAGATCGCTTATACAGAGAATTGGATATCTTGTACGAAAACTGCCACGTCGATATTCAAGAAAATCCCGGAGCAAACCAACAGACGAACGCACCATCAAAATTTCAGTTGAAGCTTTTTCCAGTCGTGAAGACAGATTGCGTTTGAGATCCTTGTTAGAAAGACTTGCTTAAAAGATATACTTAAAAAAGATCCTAGATTAAACTTTTGTTAAAACATTAAAGATTTTAGATTAACTTTTGTTAAGATATTATATTGTGGACATCGTTCGATTTGTTGTTTTATATTTTCGCTTGAAATACTTTAGAAAAACTTTAACTTGTAAATAAATAAAATTATTGATAACAATTTAAATTAAGAAAACTTCGTGAGTTTTTGTGTTTATATTTATAAAACGAAGTATATATATGTTTATTATTATACGTTTAAGAAACTTTTATATAAAATACGACTGTTAATAAATTATGCTACGCATTTTGAAATTGTAAATAAAAGTTAACGTTATTGAAAATCATTGTAAATATATTCATAACTTAAAAATATAACCTATTATTAAAATATTATATCTTCGTGGTATTTAACCCCAAGCATCAGAGTTCGTTTGAATTATAAGTTTACAACTAACATAACAGATTTTGTTGAATTTAAACTCCTGGTGTATAACTTAACTTTATCTCGCGTATTAAGTTACCAGTTGAGTCACAGAGTTATAACTTGTCATCTCGACTTTGAAGTTTCTCAGAGTTAACATCCTGCTACAACATTGTCTACAGATAGTTTCCTATCTTAAAGAAATATTTAAAAAGAATCTACACGGAATAAGAAATATTAAAATAACTCTGTTTTAGACATCAGTCGATTGTATAAATAAAATAACTCTATTTAAGTAGTAAACTATAAGTAACAGTTATCATAAGTCTGGCTGAAGCATTTACCAGCCACTTCACGAAGTATTTTTGATATTTATAACTAACTGATAAAAAGTAAATAGTTTAAAAAAGCATTAAAATAAAAGATTGAAATTGCATAAGTTCGTTATATATTAAGACTTTTAAAAGTAAATATTCGAGTAAACTTATATAAGCGTATAACTCGAAATTAAAATAAAAATAATCGTAACAAAAGGAGAAATAAAACATTAAATATATTTATTAGAAAAGAAAATTAAATAAAATAAGAATAAGGAAAGAAATAAAATTAATACGTAACAAGATTTATTTAAAATACCAAATATAAGAGCAGTCCAATAATAAAACATAGTTTAAATAGTTAGTATATACTATGATCGAAGGTGACTGTTGTTAATGCAATACGGGCGAAGCAAAGACTCTGAATTTCCTGGAAATAAAATAGAGAAGATTCGCGAGAATTAAGTAATAGTAAGAAGTGAAGCGAAATTTAATTAAATTTAAATAAGATACATAAATTAATAGAATGAAATAAAGAGATAAATAACTTGTAATATAAGATAACGTGTAAAAATAAATGAAACAAGAGGAACATAATTATTTGTTAAAATCATAAGGAAGTAGAAATAAGACATAATGAATTAAAGGAGGACGCAATAAATAGAACACAATAAGTATTTATTTAGACATTTATAGGTAGATAGTTTATTATTTAGTTAAAAAGGATTTTAACAGCAACGAATGTCGAAACAAGAATTATTATTTATTAATTATATTGATTATATTATAACGACACGACTCACCCTGCTATAGTAGGTTAAATTATCTCTGCTTCTATATTATTATTCTATTTAATTAGTCCTGAATCAGTCATCTGCTAAAGTATGTCCAGCAACACGGTAAGGATATTTTTAGATTTGAGGATATGGCTTGTGAGAGCGAAGATAATACATAAGAAATTATGAGGCGTGGTGCTGCTCTGCTAAAAGTTGAGGTGACTACCGCGAACTTTGTGGTTGTGTGATCTTTAATCTTGAAGGAGAAGCTATAGAAGAACATAGGTGTATAGTTCAAGGTGTTATAATGGATAGAGGTGCTGCGACTAGACTTTCATATATTTAAACTTCTCGGGGAACCGTATCTCAGTTTACAATAATTGAGTAGATTTAATGTTAGTCATATTATAAGAAAACAGACATATATATGAAACAGTTGTTGGGGCTTTTGCGATGCATATAGGCATGTGATGTCTCTACGATAATATAAACTAAAAAAAATATAGGAGTACATACGATATTATAGTTTATAAATTTGATTGATTCTCACGGGGTGCGTATTTTTGAGCGCTATTAGACATACTTCAGGATGCGTAGGCAGTGAAGGCAATGCGGAGGTTGCGCAGATGGGGGGGTTGACGCGGCGGTGGGATTGGACTGATAGATTTAAAATTGCGGAGAAATATCTATATAATGAACTGTATTCCTACTCATATGGTAGAGGCTCTACGTATGAGCGTATGCCAGGGGTGGCCCTGGGTGTACTGATGAAAAATGCAAATTTTGAGATTTTGACACCATTGGTTGAAACATTTTATATTAATTATTCAAATTTTAGGAGGATCATGGGGTTGCCAAGGGGTGCGCCATGGTGTGTACTAGCGGAGAATGGGAAAAAATTGTAATTACTCGGGAAGCGTATTATGCAGTTTGCTATTTTCATCATGGTATGGTTTGACCATTACAGCAAATATCATTATACTAGGGGGTGCTTGAATATATGTGGCGTATTCGCGAAATGGAAGTAGTCTGATATGGGCAGAATATATGGAATAGCATAGATATTAGGGGATAGCTCATTTTATCACTCAGGGTAGTCATTAGGTGGTCGCTCTATAGATGTTTGAGTTCAGGTGGAAGCTAGACGGTAGCGCGGAGTAGACACAAAGATCAATCAATCATAATATAGTAACCCTTAACATTAGTAAGCAGTCGCAGTCACATAGTGGTGGGTGCGAAGGTTAGTTGGGCATACTGCGGTGCCGGGACAGGTCGTGTTTTGCTAATGATTGGCTTGTCTATCTTAAAACGAGGGTGCGGATAGATGTTACGGCAATGTAGGCGTGTATGACTATATATAAATGTTAATAAAATTCCCCCCTTACAGGTTAAGTGAAGACGCAAAGGCTTGCTCACTCATGTGGAAGCGGACATTTGAAGAGGAAGTGCGAATATATCATAATTGCGGCTCCGTATGAGGGTAAGAGTAAGTTCTCTAAAGACAGAGTCCTTCCGGCGGCAACTGGAATGCGCTACCACTCGGAAGTTTTGCATGACCATTATTGGCACGCCAACTCCTGGGCATGCATAGGGGGGAGCTGGTATAGGACAGATGTAGAGTATTGGAGGATATCTAGGATCGATCTCGTATTCGGGAGGGTCCGATCACGGAGTATATTCTGATATCACCGTGACTAGGGGTGCGTGGCAGCATCGGGTACTGCGGGCAGAGTATCTCGGTGGGTCTGTGCTCGCGGAAGACATTTGGGATAAAAATGACGATAATTCTAACGCGGTACTGCAACATAACTGTCAAGAGTGGGAATTTGGTTCTCATGTCTATTGCATTGACGCTAGGGCACTGACACAATTTATTGTAATTCTACTACAATGTAATAAAGACTGCTAAGTTTTATAATATCAGTTAATCGGCTCATTATCATATGGCTACTTTTATGATAGCAAATGGCGTTAGAAAGAATAAGGTTTGCACATATTTCAATGTTTGCACCTTTAAGTTAGCATGTAACAGGTGTAAATCTAGGAAGAAAAAGGATCGTGGCTGAAAGGTTGGGAATTTTGGTTACGCAATTTTTGGATGAAATCTTTTTCAATAGTCGGGAAGATTTAATTAAATTAAGAATGGGGAAGTAGGAGTAATTTTTGCTAGATATATCTTTTTTGGGTACCTTCTGAGTATATTTAGTTCAAGTGGTAGTATAATTAAACACTTACTTTTAGATATCTCTCTATGATCTTACTTCTTATTATTATGGATAACAGGGATTTACATTATTTGAAAGCACAATCACGCCTCTTATATCTTCTATTTGTTTTTAGCATTGGCCTAACTTTTCTTCATAAGGTGTAGCGAGTCATAATATTAACGATAAATCTTACAAAATGTGGGAGACATGAGATGTTATGTAATTTTTGGTATAATATAATTTATGAAAATTACTCTTAAGAACACATCTGATACTTTACCAAACACATACCAATAGATTAAATATTTCACCTTTTGGGCTTTTTTGAGATGATTCTGATGGTGTCTTATTTGGCTCCCCATCACGTAATGTATAGGTTTCTCTCCTTTTTAGCTCTTTCCAATGTCTCTAGACTCTGCTTGTCTGCAACTTAATTCGGATGCTACTTAATACTGACCCTTTCATTTCCGCTTGAGAATGGTGGGCACACCTCGAATTTGTGCAGGGAGGAAATCGGAATAGATATGTTCTATTATTTCACGCAGGCCCAATTACATATACTACACTATTTACGCTAATATAATTAGTTGGTCTAAATTTATAGTTTTAGTACTCTATATATTTATATTAAGTAGAAAAGGCTCTCTTTAAGTAATTTAGGATATCTAGACAGCGCCATAGTTGTCGTGATCAAAGCTATCCATGTTGTATTATATGACCTTTATATATTATAGGTTAAAAATTAAAGTAAGTTTGGTAAAGGAGGCCTTATTATTCTAATAACTCCTTGGTTTTACTATGATTAGAAGTGGTAAGTTATAATAGTATAAAGAAGTATGGTAGGAGAAGGAGTGTCTATATCAATTTAATAAATAATAGGACTATATAGGTATAGAATCTAATAATATTAGCTGTTTATACTCTATCAGATAACATTACCGAGAGAGGTGAGGGCGTTTATAGTCAGTTTGAAACAGTCTCAAATTCTCAATAACGCTACCTACTTGAAAAATTTTTGATATAGATCTGTATTATTTTCAGGTGTGGATAATTAAGCTTAGAGCTCTTGTATTATTTGTAAATCAAGGAGCGTGGGATTTGGGCTAATAAATATAAGGTAAGGAATCATAGGTAATGGGTTATTCCTGAGTAAATAGAGTGAATAGTCGCAGTCAGCTTCGTTCACAGTAGTTCCTACTTGACTTTGAATTATATTATAGCATATGTATCATAGTACTGGTCCGGAATGACTATGTAGTAACTAATATGGAAGCTTAGAAGAATAGCGACGCTGCTGAAATTTAGCGTGATTAATCTTTTAACATACTTATTTGTGGTGACTTAGTATCATATATATATTGATTGAAATTATTTACAGTAGACCAAACAAATTTACTATTATTTATTTATTCACAATTATTATTAACATGCTTATAGACGAATTATCAATTTACCATTGATACAATAAGGTATGCAAATGTCTTATACTAGAGTAGGAACATGTTACTAACACAAGGTTCTATTTACATCGTGTGAGAATCATATATTATTGATTGTTTTACACTCAGCCATTTGATGATTATTATTTGGTGTATAAGCAGTGAGGGAACATTCTGGGGACAAGTCATCAATGGGGTAGCTTTGCTGATTGGTAACTGCAAACGGGTCAAGTGGGAGTGTATGTGAAGTGTGTATATGTAGCTTTGGAGGAGGAGATACGAGAAAGTTAATGGGAAGAGGGTTCAGTAGGTAGGGATAGAAAGACGTATGGGTATGTAGTCCGTCCTGACTTTCTTATAATTATATTTTCTACAATTGGCGCTTCTGTTACTATGTTTTAATTTGCTCACTGTATCTTCCATTGATTTATTCCTTAATTAAAATTTAATTTCTGGTTAAATCTCTTATAATATGCCATTGGGCTGTATGAATAATCTCGTACCATATAGTATGTTTCCATACGGCATAAGGTATAAGTTGAGCTCATTATCCGCGCGGAGTGATTAGTACTTACTATACAGACATTGGAAATCATAACTAGTATTTTCTCTGAATATATTTATATTACTAATGTTATGCTAATATTCGTGGCTATATATATACTTTTCTAACTGTAACCTTTATAGACATTTTAAGGCGGTGGTTTACTCCTAGTATTGTTTACTATGGATATATACACATCAGCACCTACTACTTATGCGGGAATTAATTTAACATATTAATCGGATTTAAGGCGCCGTTGATTTTTTAGGCATACATATTCAGGGAACGCACGCATATTTTTGAGGATTTCTTCTGTGGAACAGCCGAGGTTGTGACAATCTAATTCGATGATTTAAGGGACTTTTTCAGGAAACCTTGGGATATCTTAGTTGGTAATGGAACTTATTTTGGGACCTTCGGTTCCATGCCTTATAATTATATATTCGCAATATGCTATAAATCGTTTGTTCCTTGATTATTCACTAGGTCTTCTAGGATAGTATTTGAATTGGTATCTAAGTTGGGTACATAATTCTACTGTGGTTCCGCTTAGTTTCTGTGGATCGTAATTTAGGTATTCAGGTGAGTCTAGTCTTATTTAGTTAAATGTAAATAATGATAGCGGATATGTTAAACATAAGGGGTAATGAAAAGGAGGCTTTTGTCCACTGGATCTTCAGGTTGTGTCTGAAGGGCTTTGTCTGGTAAGATAGAGTGGGTGTTAATCCCTGATGGTTTCGTACTAGTAGGAGGGTAATATATCCGGTTTATACTAAACATGGAAGAGGCACTTCATCTTTTCCCATTACAAGATGTGTATGCGTAGGTGATCCATATTTCACCTTGTTAACTATGGGAACTGATATAACTTACTTTTTGGCAGGGTAGTGCAAAAGTATACACTGGCAAGTATCATACTTTCTATAAAAAATTTTCCTCTTAAAATTTTGGCTTCAAGACTAAGGTTTTAGCTAATAAGATATTTTTGGTTTTTGTAGCCAGTATATTGTACTTTAAAAGGTTATTTCTTTTAATAATATAATAAATAATAATAATAATATATTAATATATATAATGGTACTGGGTTATTATAATAATTAAAGAAGGCATTAGTAATTATTTGGGGTTCACCCCGAGGTCGTCGGGGAATTAAAAGATATCTGTATTGTATGGACGGTCTTTCTTCATTATAAGAGCATATTAGGGAGAAGGAATCTAATGGGCAGGGGAGATCTTTATTGCATTATACTTACGCACCTAGTGCGTTGTAGAGAAAGGACACTAAATAATGGGAATACTTGCTAAAATTAAATTATATTATTCGCGAGTTTACAATCTAATACTCGAAACAAACGTAAGGGGCTTAGGGTTATGCTCAATATTAAAAGAGAGCTGGTGAATGGACTATATATTAGAGCATCCCCTCTCCTCTTGCGAAGCCTTTTTTATAGCTTTCCCCCCCCATTGGAAACTGAGATCGGGTGCTTTTACTCGTGGAAGGCTTCGGGTGGTGAGAGTAGTAGACTTTGTGTACAATTTCAATGTTTGAAAGTGGGTGCACTTCTCTTATTCTGATACACAACGTACCTCAAGGCTAACATGGAATGTCGCAGGGCATAGTATAAGCTGAAGTAAAGTATTTCAACATTTAATGACATAACAAAAATCCCTGATAACCAAATTAAAAGAAGATTTTCCCATAAAACAAGAAGAATGATTTTTAAGATATTGATAAAGGGAAATCATTGCTCTTAGGAACCAACCAGTTAAATATACAATTATAATGAAATGTCAATTTAAAACATTAAATAGAGAAAAGTCATGAATTTACTTTCTAACTTTTCTGAGTTTATGTAATTAAATAATTTAATTTTAGATAATAGTCTTAAATTATAATATCATCAAAAGAATTAAATTTTGAAAAATAAAACTATTCCTTTGAATGTTCAAGTATGGACGAAAGCTTGGTACATTTATGAAATCAATAGTTTTATTTTAAACTTAGAAAAATACTGAAGAAAATTTTCTTCTGTAAAAAAAGTTATTTCAGAAGGCTTGAAAAGATCAAAATAATATTAATAATATAATAATAGATAATAATAATAATAATAAAAATAATCATAATAATAGTATATATAATAATAATGATAATATAATAATAATGGTGATAATAATGATAATAATATAATAATCTAAAACAGTACCCTGGTCAAATTTTATTTTCAGTCTAGATTCTAGAGAATGTTGGTAAAAAAATTGCACTAAATTATTAAAAGCGTCATGATTATTTTTTTTTACGTATTATTTTGATAACGATTCATAATTTTTATTTTTTTTTAGTTAGTGTGATTCTATCACAAATGTGTTTTATTCTTAGAGATGTGATAAATTTAATGGGGGCTAGGCTATCGATCTGAAATTATAATGAGAGAGGTTATGATGTGACCAGTACTATAAGTGATTAAAGGCATTATAAATTCATTAATGTAGTTTCATAATCTTTTAATTAAAGAAATAATAAAATTAGAGTACTCAGATTAATAGTAGGTACAGTACCGTAAAGTGGGGTTACTTTGACCGGCGGG
>JABUQX010120155.1:5000-7500 GCA_015478945.1 Trachelipus rathkii | reverse complement strand
TTAATTATGATATGCATAGAAATATATATGTAACATAAGAAGAACAATAATCAAAATTGAGACAATAATAAATGAAATTTTAATCCTAAAATACTAAGACCGAAAAGGTGTACGTGAAATTGGAATCACATGCTGCAAATATATAAAAGCTTTAATTGCAACAATGTAACGGTTGCTTATAATATAAATATTATATATATATATATATATTATATACTAATTTATATTATTATATATAAATATATATTAATATATAGTATATATAAATATAATTATATATATACTATATATATATATATATATATATATATATATAAGAGGGTTTGATTTTTAACATTTATTTAAAATACGAGTGAGTGTCCATTTTAACAACGTGTTTAGCAACACCAATTATTATTAAAATTCCACAGATAGTTTATCACAAGGAAATATTGTTAATGGATCTAAGAAATTGCACAAGTTAGAAATGGATATTGTCCTTTCAATTCTCAGATACTTAATACTGAAACAAAATTAAAGATTAAATTTAAAAGGTTAAATTGACAACGAGAAAGTTGCACTTCAATTCACTTCAGATTGTTCAAAGCTCTGATTTCATTTTCATTTCTCGAAGTCTTTCAATATAAATTTTTAAGCCAGTATTTTCTATTGGCTATTTTGATCAGTGACGTCACACTGACTTAGTTATATAAATGACAGTTTATAGAGCCCCCTTACTAGGGTTAATTATATTATTGCTAGCACTTTAAAGTTTTGATTTAATCCATTCACGTACTTTTGATAATTTGTTGTTTCAGGAATTCCTATCATTTTAATATATATATATATATATATATGTATATATAATGTCTTTCTTTCTTTTCTTTTTCCTCTCCAAGGAAGGATTTTCATCCTGTCAGCCGCGGCAAGCGTCTTTCTCCAGACATCCCCTCTGCTGGGCACTAGTTCTTCTTCCTTTAGCACTCTCATTTTTGGTAGCTGACATTTTTCCAGAGAGTCCTCCACCGACTCCGCCTATCTCTTCGGTCTTCCCCTTAGTCTTCTGCCCTCTATGGTGTCCATTCCCATCTTCTTTTCGGCATTCTGTCCTGTGCATTCTTTCCAGATGTCCCCACCATCTCATTCTCCCCACATCCATCTTCAGTATCATCTTATTTCACCTATAATTTCTCTATTCTTATTCTTATTCTGTCTCTCCTACTCCTTCCAATCATAGTTTTTAATACCCTCATCTCCGCCGCTTGTATTCTAATCTCTCTTCGTCTTCTCGTTGTGTCCAGGGTGTTTTCCGTTCCGGTAACGCAGCGTTCGGAGTCAGTATAAAACTGGGGTTAAAATCACTTTTTTTTACCTCTTTCCGATGTTTTTTTTATCTTTCATGCAATGGGGTATACGCTTTCATAACTAATCTACTTTTCCATTCATCGCGTAATCTCTCCTCCACTTCCCCTTCTGCAAAAACATCCTCCGAGATAATTGCACGTATTTTAACTGCTTCACTCCTTCCAAATCAAGTATCACTGGAAATGACTCCTCATTTTCCTCGGTTTGTTGATCCAGATCACTAATCTGTACGTTCATCCTCATCCCTGCTTCCTCCACCTCCTCCGTAAACAACTCCACCACCTCTCGAATCGTCTCCTCTCTCTCGCTCCAACATGCCATCGTCCGCATATGCCATTATGTCCCCTTCAAATTCTCCCAGTCTCTCCCTCACTTTCCTTATCACCACGTCTAAATTTAATATAAACAGCAGTGGAGATAAAACACTCCCTGCTTCACTCCCTGTTTTTCACCTCCACCATCTAGTCGTTCTCGGCACTCAGTTCGTAATGACAACTGCATCTCATACATACTTTCTTATTGCTTCCCTTTAATTACCCTCATCTCATGATTTCCTCTCCATAGCTTCCAGACTTTTTCCTTCGGCAAGCCTATGATTTTGATCTATGTCTTTGCAGGTCGATGACGCTACAAAGAATTCTTGCCATATTCCACATCTTCTCCGAAACCATATTCTTAGTGTGAATAAGAAGGTCCGTCGTTTCCTCTTCCTTCTCGTATTACCCGTACTGTTCTTCTCCGAGTCTCGGCTCTAACTTCTCTCTCAGCCTCTCTCTCCAGTAATTGCTTTTTCGTATATAGTTTCGTCCAGATGTTCAGTGAAATGCCTCTATATCCCGTGTCGGCGTTTGAACCTCGGGTATTGACGCTGTCTTATGGCTCCTTATTCAGCTTCTGCATCTCCTTTTTACCTTTTAATATATCGGTATTATTATTGCGCTTTGCCCCACCTTTCCGGCACCTTTCCCTCACTCAACCCTTGTTCATCAAACTGATGATTCTCCCTCTCAGCTCCTCTCCTCCTCCACCACCAACTCCACATCCACTCCATCCTCTCCTGGGGCTTTACCCTTCTTCATTCCTTTTCATAGCCTCCTCATATTCTTCTACCGTTATCTCTCTGCCTCTTCCTCCTCTCTTTCCTCCTCGTCTGATC
>JABUQX010120154.1:30000-32142 GCA_015478945.1 Trachelipus rathkii | reverse complement strand
TTATCCTATATTTGAAGTCTATATATATAGTATTATATAATATAACATATATAATATATATATATATATATATATAAATATATATTTAATATATATAATATATATAATATAATATTATATATAATATATATAATATATATATAATATATTATATATATATTATAATATAAATATATATAATATATACTATATATATTATAATAATATATGTATATAATAATATATAATTATATATATATATATATATATTATATATTATATAATATATATATATATATATATATATATATATAAATATAACGAGATTATCTTCAAAGATTGATAATTTTAGGTCGAAAACTGCATTATTCAAGGTGAGGTGAAAATATCGAAATTTTGGAAAAAAATTAAAAAAAAAATATATGTGACTCGTGCAGATTCGTAGGTGACTCCGAAACGTACTTAGTAGTTTATTATTCAAGATTGGAAAAAGATAGCTTCACAAGAAGAACTTTTGCTAGATATAAGGAGTTGGTATTGACAAACGACGAGACCATAATTATTTGGGTGAAGGAACGAGCTAAAAGAAAAGAGAATATGCGCTGAAACAGAAGAAAGAAGTCGGCCAGAGAAGCAGAAGAAAAGGGTGATGCCTAATGCGCACAAGCATGAAGGCAGAATTGGAATTGCACAAGTTCCAATGGGAAAAAGAACTGGAGCAACAAAAATCAATGCAGCGTAAAGGAAAAAGCTCATGATGGAAAGCAGAAGCGCGTATAAGAAAAAAGCTGAAGCTGAATCGCGAAAAGAGAAAATGAAATGATGAGCAGTGAACTCAGGCTACAAAGCAAGCCGACACAGGTCACCTTCGAGCCTGAGAAAGAATTTTAAGAATGAAAACTGGTGGTCGAAGACGCCAACGGCACATGAACTACGTGAGCGCGTACTCAGAAAATTCCTCTGAATACAAATAATGCCCACATGCCAACCCAATATCCGAAGCTAAAATTGCCCAATTTCGATGAGAAATTCAACGATATATAGAACAGTATCTGTTGATGTTCAAAAAACAGGCAGCAGCACGTGGAGGGCCCAAGGAAAAACTAGCAATGGTACTTGGTTCTTTCCTCACGGGGACGATGATGTTTTCCACACTAAACACACGGCCGAACAAATGGACAAATTACGAAGATATTAAAGAATTTAGTGATTAATACAATAACCAGAAGCGGTTGTTTTTAAAAATATGAAGAATTATACGCCAGAATGAGGATGAATAGTCCCCAGCGGCCCTATATAACAGAATTGTGGAAATGCTCTTCTGAAAAAATGGCTTGACCGCCCTCAGCTGTGAAATGTATGCATAGATGAGATGATGAATTCTTTTCAATCGATGTCACCTGGACATCCAGTACCAAAAGAGCTGGCACATATATACAGAAAAAGAAGAAAAGAGATTATCAAAAGTATGTTAGTAGATTCTAACAATGAGCATTGAGCAATCCATACTAAAACTGTACGCAGGTCACGCAACGAAGTCAAGAGCTCAGAGTAACACACGACCAAAACAGCCAATAACAGGCAATATTTTAAATCGAAGTAATACAACGCTTTTATTAATTACAGATAACAGCAAGAATACCAATCAACACATGCCAGAGAACCAACGGATAATGCAGGCACAAAAAAACAGTAATGGAGAAATGAACAGACAAAGAGACGTCGTAGTAGCATCGAGTCTAGGAGCTGTACATGCTATAACAGGTGTCAAGGAAAGGCACTTAGCCCGAGAGTGCAGATGCCCTCCTTATTATTAACAGTAGTGGCATAATTTCAATAACTCTGGAATAAGGCAAAAGGAAGAGGCTAAGAGCACCGCACTCCATGGTTTTCAGAATTGAAAAGAGAAGCCTGAAATTTTCAGTGAAGAACCGTCAAATTTTTGGAAGACACTGCTAGTTGTGGGCTGCATGCTGGTACTGGTTTCTTGCTATGATTGTAAATTACTCAATCATTTACGCAAAGCTGTTTTAGTACACACAGATTTAAAGTGTGGGGATTATGTTCAAAGTCTATTTATTCGTTTTCTTGTTTAATATTCCTGGCTGCTAACAACGCACGTGTAATATTTGTAACTTATTAAGTGTCTCTGTTTGATATCGT
>JABUQX010120154.1:10000-25000 GCA_015478945.1 Trachelipus rathkii | reverse complement strand
ATAAATGAGTGACTAGTTTCCAGAGTTTAAAAATATGTGATATAAATATATGTGAGAAATAATAGTTAGGTGTTGATTGACGTGCGCGACTTATATTGTAAGGAGGCGAAACTAGAGATGATGATGCCAAAAGGTGAAAATGTTGATGTATTACTCTATAGTGACATAGATCGGCGCTAGATGATAGGATGTACGTTGCTGAGTAGCTCTCTCCGATGTCTAGAAGTCTGTGAGAGGATGTGATAAGTGAAGACTGTGATAAAGATAGAAGTGATAAGTAGAACTATCGGTCTGTAAGTGAAGTGTTAGTTAGTTACATTCTATACCGATGATAGTCAGAATAATAGAAAAATAAATTTTGCACAGTAGACAAAGTGCAGATATGAGTTAAATAGAAGTGGTTTATGCCATTGTGAGAGCAGAAAAGTATGTATTATGTAGCCAAATTAATTTAATGAATCTAATCTGAAAGAGAACTGGTTGAACAATGCTAAAAAAATCTCATGTTCTATTCGTAAGTAGGAAAAAGCTATTAGTTGTAAGCTCTAGAACTGTCTTCTCTCGAAAGAAAAGGCAGAAGGTTATGCGCGTAAAAAGAAGTAATAGTCTGAGCATTATAACGCGGAAAAGAGAAAATCGAGACGAATAGTGTATCTATCTTTTAGCCGACAATATAATCTGCAAGAATGGAAAAATCCTATTAAAGGATGTAATAGTTAAAATATGAGATAATGCTTAAGCCGACAGAGTATTAGAACACCAAACGCTAACTACTAATACCTCTGTCTAGTTTAGCATGACGTGTCTCCTCAACAACTCTCCCTCTATATACAATAATAAATTAAACCTTTCATTCTAGTAGCCGATATCAATAGAGTAGCCATATTGCCCAATCGAATGAAGAAATTAACACACTCATATGATATTTGAACAGTATTCTGATTGTATGTCCTCGAAAAAACAAGCTCAGCATCTACACTGAGTGCCAAATACTAGCAAGTAGTACTGTTCATTTCTCATCACAGGAGAAAAGCACAATTGATCGCATGTTTCAATAATAAGGTCAACCAGCTACATACTACCAATCCAACTAATTACAATATCTAAAGAAAGCGCCTAATTGACGGTACAATTTATAAAAAATGCACACGACATTAATTGTTTCAAATTTAGTATACGATACTACGTTCTCCAGGATGAGTGTATGATTAATTGTCTTCCTTAGCCCCTGTATCTTAATTTTAATAAATGTAGAAAGCTCTCTCAAATAGGCTTGACTGCCGCTTAATGCATGAAAATGTCTGCTGATGATGATCGATTTCTTTCAATGAATAAGTATAAAATACGTACCAAAATAGCTATGACTACCAATTGACAGATATATAAAGAAAGAAAGGGATGATTAGTCATAAATAGTTAATGGTTGAGTATTATATCTGATAAAACAGATAATTAAAACCTTAGAAGCTACAATTAACATTATGATATAACTTCCACTCAGGATAAACATCTAAATGTCACGAGTTCAGAGTCAGGTATAATATATACACTATAATAAAACAGCAATAATATAAAAATTATTTTAATACTGAAGAGAAGACCAAGGATATAAGTCTCGAAATAACCGATAACAGCAAGAATACCAATCAACACATGCCAAGAACATCGTAACAATATACAGTAGTCAAAATAATATATGAGTAGTAATAATGTAACGAACAGGTGAAAGACGCTAGTTAGCGCCGAGTCAGAGCTATACTTGTTCGGTCAGTGTCAAGGAAAGGCATCCTATAGCCCGAGATTTGCAGAGGTCACCTCTCTTATTTAACACTACTCAAAAGTAGCAAGAGTATTTTACAATTAACTCTGGAATAGCAAAAGGAAGATCGCACCGAAGAGCAAACACACGCAAATGCGTTCCCGTGTCTGTGTTTTTATCGATGAATGAAGATATTAAGCATATGAGAATTTTTCAGGTGAAGAATACCGAGTCAAAATTTATATGTAACTAACATCTCTTAAGAGCACGATTTCGATCGATATCGCACAATTTATACGTTTGCTGACCCAATTATATGTGAACTGAAAATAGAGACTTATTACCTCTTGTCCAACGATTTCCACGCTGGACCCCCAGGCCGTGTAATTTGTGGTAGTACGACTAAAAGATTGTACTTGAGGATATGTTACACAGACACACACACTACCATTGATGCATTTGTGAAATCAGCCGACACAGGTGGTAGCAGCTAGCACACACAATGCGGCAAGCTTTTGAATACCTCACCCCGGTAGTATTTTCTAAGTACTTGGGCCAAAACGACCGTTGTTCTATGCTCCTCCAAATGCCCACACGAGCGTCCAGCTGATTATGATTGTTTATCTATTGGTACTACTGTAGATTAGGGCCCGACTTAACAGCCCTATACCAGCCCCAAATCTCGCATGGGCTGTGACAGAGTGTTACTCCTCCGCCTGATCTCAACCCTTGTTGCTCACAGAACATAATCTAAATCAGATAAATGTAATTACCCCTCTTCCCGTATCCGAGTGTACGTTGCTGAAGATATTCGACTCTATAGAACTCCTATACTGCGCCAAACATGTCTCGCCGACAACTATACTCATCATAATTTGTACTGAAGTTATATAGGCTAGAACGACATAGACAATTTATTGGAAGGAAGCTCCTCTCGTCTTCGTGCACATTAACTATCATCATATTCCTCTCAGTTGCGTTTCGTGCATTGAGTATTACGCTATTATCAGTTATTCTAAGTAGTGTCACTTTCCGGTGAGTGTATACTATTCTTCATTTTCATTGTGAATCGTAACCATATTCTCTTCGCTACTTTTTGAGATGATAATTTGTACAGATGGATTGAGGTAAAGTGCTCACCCCAACGCTTATTGCCTACACTGAATATTAGTTGTTAAAGTAAGGTTGGATGTGGCATGCTGACGACTGAAATGAAGGTAAGTCTACTACTATGATTCACATCTGATCCAAACGAGCGATTTCAACTCTTACTATCTCAATTTGACAATGCAGAAACTCAAGTTGAAAAATGACGAAACTGCCTACAAGACAGTCTCACATGTAAACTATAGTTCTGTCGTCTACCGTGCAGCGACCAAACCGAAGTATTGTCTCTCACTATCAAATTACTGAACTGATCAGTAATAGAAAGAAAAAAAGAAAGACAAAATATATTTGACGCGACCTAACTGAAAATTGATAGAAGTCCTCTATCTAATAAAGTTCCAGCATTTATAATCAAGAATGTTTATATGAGAGAAATGAAGTTACTCCGTGTTATAAAAGAAGTGATGGCGGGACGAATCAATGGAAAGATACACTTGTTGTTAACAAAGAGTAATGTATACGACCGAGAGACTCGAAATGAGAATGTCTCATTGATGGAGTACCTAGTGGAAGTTGTATCATTGTCATAAGGTTAATACTACATATGCTGAATACATGAACTCCGCAGTCTTTGCCACAACCTTGCTCAAATTTGAGTCCAGACACTGCTATGTTTGCTCACATCCTAATATCATGACATCGCTAATTTACTTAGAGGGAGCTGTGAAGATGGTAGTTCCTTCCGTGCATCCAAATATCGTAAGACCTTTTTCAACGAAATCTACACTACATTTTACAGCTCCACCTCGCCAACCACATATACAGAGGTAGGATTCTTCCACCAGATCTACCGTACAAACACTACGCTCGGATAGCAGCGACCAACCGAAGTCACTCCCAATTGAAACAAGTCAAGAACCATTAAAGAATAATTAAGCCTCAGAAGGTATCCTGAGAGCTTAGTATCATTTTGATTGCAGAGCTTCCCAAAGAGTATCTAACCCAATAACATTGTCGAGATCGCGTCAATTTCCAGTACTCCTTATTGTCAGTTTGGCTACTCGCTGAAATGCTAGTATTCGTTAAAGACGAAATTGATGAAACAGCCCGGAAATGCATAAAATTTTTTGGAAACGCAAGTATATTTGACCTCTTACGGACAGCGTCGCCCAATCACCCGTTCTCTACTTGTGTAGACCTCTGAGACTGGAGAGCGTGCCGGATACAAACTGCAAGTACAAATCAGCAGTGACAGGACCCTGAATCCGATTCCTCGAGAACATAAGTGATACTACCGATACTGAGAGGATGTCTTAACTCTATAGCGAGAACGCATCTCAGAATTCAGACGTCGACAAGGCGAGAAGAACACTTAGCAAATGAAGAAGCCCAGTGATTTGCATTACGTACGGAAGGTCCAAAATATAGGTCTCGCAAAGAATAGAAGAATTATACGTGACTGAGCACTTGGCTATTGCACTCCGCTCACTCGAGCTAACAAGCATGCTCATTGACGATGGGCGTTGACACTACCTAATTGTGTTGAGAACCATACCCGGTTAAGAATAGTAAGTTTAATGACCACTGTGGTAACCCAGGCCAGGATAACAAGTATCGAACGATAAATAAAACGTATTGCAACATTAGATAAGTTAAAGAAGAAAACTTCTATTAGATGGTACACAGTGAAGAAGGGTAATTGAAGGCTCACACATCGTGGAAGAGAGTGCTCCGCAGTATCTTGATAGCTCCGAAGCAATGAAAGAGAATACCAAACTTGTAATTCGACCAGAGCGCCGGTCCAACAGAAAGCGAAAGACTCTCAGACACAAAGATAAGACGGAGATTAACTGGCACTCCATGATGAAGGATTTTCCGATGGATCATTTATATATGAATAATTATACGTCCAGACAACATATTTACGAGGACGGCCTCTCTGCAACGACTGAAATGACTTCACTTTATTTTCTTATCATGTAGTACAAACTCCTCAAAGCCTTCTGACCCGATAAGCTCTTTACACTTATCTCCACCTGAGTGCTTGATGAAGTGATATAAGAAATCTCTGCCGTAAACACAACGTGTGATTCCATATCTCTACCTCAGACTCGCTCTGTCTATTCCTGCTGCTCTCTGTCTTGTCTTTATGCAGTACTCCTGAAGTCAAAAAACGATAAATCTTGCTGCAGCTTGACACAGTGACCTTCTTAATTTAAGAAATTCACGTCGTCCTGATCCCGATCTCAATACTATCTCTCATACAATTATCACCTTCTCCGCACTAATATCTAGAGAACAAGCCCTGAGTCTCAAACGATACCCTTTCCAGCGGCTCACGTGCTCAAATAAGATTAAGCAAAAGCAGGCAGTTAAGATCCGGATTGACTTCACAACCGTGAGGAACGGATGTCTTGCACTTATATCAAGAGGCGTGCTGGGAATTGCCTGGAGCACACCGCAAGCGGCTAGAAGAAAGAAATTATGGGAGGGACAAGACGCCAGCAGATCTACATAGACTACATCAGCACACCACAGACGGCCGAGAGTACACCCGCGACCCACCCTGATCCGGTCGAAGAGTGTGTGCGGGGTTTTACACTACTGAAACTGATAGACATGTGTTGCACATAGTCGTCTCGCGAACAAAGTGTGCGAATTGGCATATCTACCCTCCCTCCTCACGGTTTTCAATGGAAACGCTGGCGCCGCGATGCTAGTCGGAGATAGAGTTAGAGGCAGCTAAGTGCCTACCACTGTGAAAGAGCGAATCCCAATAGACTCAACACAAACACGAGCTTGCCACCAAAAATAGAGTGGAGTTGCTGCGTGAGGGACGTGAGTACGACCAGTGAGCGCCGGGTGTAAACGCACGCACGCAATTAGCAGTGCGACCCACTCTGAGTCGCGCACAAAGAAAGGTGAGAGATCCTCGTACTCTAAGAATCAGGTGCACAACAACCCACACTCAGATATGCCTGCGGTATTGGAGCAAAGATGTTGAGCTCAACAAAATCCTTGTGCGCGTGTCATGAGAGACCATATTATGCAGACAGCTCCGCCGTGACCTCGGGCGCGACCAGCCGAGTAAATCACCACCCAAGTTCTACGTTAGCCTAAGTCCCATCACATCTTCATCCTCGCGGAGATCGTCCTCTATTACGCAACGGACAATAACAATACTAACTTTCCCCACCATCATCCATCCTTGGGGAGCGGTTCACTCAGGTATAATATAGTGAAGTTCTATATACGCTTTTCTCCAATCAGCATTAGATAGTTCGTGCTCCACGGGCGTTCGGAAACCGAGGAGGGAGGACTCACTGCCAGCGAGAATCTCTGCGGAAGTATGGTATATGGCAGGTTAAGAAGTGACGAGACGTCTTACAAGTCGGTACGATGATGATACGTACTGGGGTTAGTATGATTATCAGGCCGGTGTGGCCGGCTTTTCTATGCACGGAGAAGAAAGAAGATTTAAGGGCCAGTATCTCTATATGCCGCTTTTCGCATTTATATTGAGGGATTTATGTGTACCTATGTTTTCGTTGCCGTTCATTTATTGGATGACCGCGTCAATTACGTCTAATCACATCTGTTAGGAAAAGACAAGTTTTTAGAGCAGATTATTACTATAAGCAGATCCACTAAGTAGGAAACAAACTACTGGATAATCGAAGGAAAATGTGTGACCGTAAATAGAAATCTAAAGTGAGAATTGAACCTCATAATATATAAAAAAAATTGTATATATATTTTATGAATTAGTGATATATAAGCAATAATATCATAAGCTCAAAATTCGCTTGTGAAATGGGGCCAATAGGTAATGCTCGTAATATACATGTGCTTAAATAATTTTATTTTGTTTTCTATAATTGTCAATAATTCTCCCATTTTTGCTAGTGAATTCTGGACAATTGTATCAAAGCAAAGTAATTAACTACAAATTTGGGCCGGTATATATTAAACATACTGAATTGGGTATATTATAAATATAATTATAAATATAATAATAAGTTAAATATAATAACTATAGATAAGTAATATATATAAATAATAATATATTATAAATAATAGATATATATATATTATATTAATATAAATTAATTATATTATAAAGATATAATATAAAATATATTATAATAAATATATAATTATATATATATATATATTATACATAATATATATTAGAATAAATAATATTATTACTATATATAATTACTTTTATGAATAATTAATTGGTTTATTATTGTTAAACGTTTATAAAAAGAAAATTGGATTTGAAAATAGGACCACTATATACATTGAATTTACAATACTCTGATAATAATTTTAATAAATATACGAGTTAAATCAGTATTGAGTAACTTTAGATATATATATTAAATAAATATAATATATATATAAATATAATAATATATATATATAAATAAAATTAATATAATTAATATCAGATATATTAATAGAAATATAATAGTTATATATATATAAATATATATATATATATATAGTATTAATTATGAGTACCTGTAATAAATATATGGAGTAAATAAAATATAAATAGGTAATATAAAACTATAATAGTTATATATAAATATATTTTTGTTTTAGGGGTTATGTAATAGTAAGTCATATAGAGAGTATATAAAGGTATCGCTCAGTATCAAAAAAGTTGTATGGTATGAGAGTGAAGACCTCTGTAAATTAGATATCATTATTGAAATGTTAATTTCAGTAGATAAGCGCGGTTTAACTTATACACTGATATACATTAACTTCTTATTTTCGAATGCTATATGCTAGATACTTGTTAATTACTTATTTAGCTGCTCCACCCCAATAGTTATTTATATACCTAGCATTCAACTGAACCAAAGTGTGAAATCAGGCCATCGGTATGAAACTCGAGCTTCGTAAGAATTAGGCTATCGCCACAACGTAAAGGTATAAAAGTATATATATATATTTGTAGAGTGAAAGGGCAAAAGTAATCCAACTACTCTGTTTTCGCGAATTTCGCCATGAACTGAACTCCAAGTACGTGGATCTCAAATTTCTTGAGCCTCACTCGGCATGCCAAAGTAATCCAACTTCATCTTTTTCCTCTTCTTCTTTTTTTTATAATCTTTTGAATCACTTCTGTGTTTTGGAATAATATACCTAAAATCTCTTTTTGTATTTCTTATTTATTTAATGCAGCGTATCTTGTTCAAGATGTAAAAACTGTCAGGAATTGGTTTCAATAATATTAACAATTCTTGGTTAAACATGTTCATGCGTTTTTTAAAGCGAACACCCTGTTCTAATCTGATAACTCTTTTCTTGGATATAAAACTTGTAACGTAATGACATTTGACATAAAAGTCATTCGTTTTTTGACGCTTTCTTAAACTGACAAAATCTAAATGATAGCCTGACACCAAGATATACTGACATGAAAAATTGCAAAACAAAAATAATTATAAAATAGGGTGGGCCAACCTGCAGATTTTTCCGCACTGCACCACATCACAACAGATCACTAAAATTATAATTTGCACCGCACTGCACCAGATTCATTGGGTGACCTTATTATAAAATTCTTTCAAGGATTTAAAACTAAATATTATTAAACAAAAATATACAGGTTAAGCAAATAATGGTTTCCATATCCGTAGAATTATGTTTTTAAAAATTAAATAAATTAAAAAAATATCTATATTAATTTTATACAAAGATATACTAAATATAAATAAAAAATGCTTAAAAAAATAAAAACAATAAATATAACATTTTAAGTGACAATTATCTCAAAACTGAAGCAAAAGTAAATGAGAAATTACAATCTTTGAAAGCATTAGGTTTAAAAGCATATTATAATTATAACATTTTTCTGACCAGGTCAAAGAAATGATGTTATTTAATAGGAGTTTCCATGCCATTAAACAATTATAAAAGCATTTGCAAGAATAAAACATTAAAGAAATCTATAAAATACATTCTTGTTGTTGTTGTTGTTGTTGTTGTTGTTGTTGTTGTTGTTGTTGTTGTTGTTGTTGTTGTTGTTGTTGTTGTTGTTGTTGTTGTTGTTGTTGTTGTTGTTGTTGTTTTTGTTGTTTTTGTTGTTTTTGCTGTTGTTGTTGTTGTTGTTGTTGTTTTTGTTGTTTTTGTTGTTTTTGTTGTTGTTGTTGTTGTTGTTGTTGTTTCAGTTGTTTTTTTGTTCTTTTGTTGTTGATGATGTTGTTCGCTTGATTGGCTATAGAGGGGTTCCAAACTTTTGTTGTCGTATTATCGTTACGTTAAGCTGACGTTGTTCGTTGCTGCATTTATTTCTCTTGTTGCTTTTTTTGTTTGCTTGTTTCTTTGTTTGCTTGTATGTTTCTTTTTGTTTGTTTGCTTGCTTGTTTCTTGTTTACGCTTGTCGTTATTGGTTGTTATTTCCTTTCGTTGTTGTTGTTGTTGTTGCTTGCCGACACAAATCGCTTATTTATATTGTTGTTGTTTCTTTTGTTTTCGTTACTAGTTTTTCGTTGCTTTGTCTTTGCTATGCTTTGGTTGTTAAGAAGGTTTTGTTGTTGCTGTTGTTTTTGGTTTTGCCTTGCTTCGTCGTTGCTTGTTTTTGTTGCTGTTCTTTGGTGTTTGATTTGTTGCTGGTGTTGTTGTTGAATTACGTATTGATTTCGTTGTTGAGTTTGATGCTGAATTTGTTGCTGATCTTTGATTTGGTGTTGGCGTTGTTGTTGTTGTTGTTGTTAGGTTTTTGTTGTTGTTTCGGTTGTTTTTGCTTGCTCATGCTTGTTGTTGCTGTTGCTGTTGCTGTTGTTGTTGCTTGCTGTTGTTGCTGCTGTTGCTTGCTTTGTTTTGTTGCCTTTGCTATTTCCTCTTACTGGTGTTGCTGCTTTGGTTTTGCTAGTTAGAACTTCTTTCTTTGTTTATTGGGTTTGCTCTTTTTGTTGTTTCTTGTTGTTGTTGTTGTTGCTTGCTTTCGTTGTTGTTGTTGTTTGCTGTTGTTGCCGATGTTGTTGTTGCTTTTAGAAATGTTGCTCTTGTTATTGTTGTTGTTGTTTCTTTGCTGTTGATAATTATGTTTTTTTGTTGTTTATGCTTGTTGTTGTTGTTGTTTTTGCTGTTTGCTTGCTATTTGCTCGTTGCTTTTTTCATGCGTTGCTGTTGTTTAAGGTTGTTGCTACGCCTTTGTTGCTTGCTGTTTTCTTTTGAGAAGATATTTGTTATTGTTGTTGTTGTTTGCTTTCGTGTTTTTGGTTTGCTGGTTGTTGTTTCTTTACTAGTTTAGTTGTTGTTGTTGTTTTGTTGCTTGTTTTCAGTTGCCGTTGTTGCTTCTATAACGTAGTAGGTTGAGTCTGACGTTGTTGCTGTTGTTGTTGCTTGAATTTTTGCTGTTCTTGCTGTTGTTTCTACTACTTCTTGCTGTTCTTATATCTGGTATTAATATCTTTGCATTTTTTGTTGTTATTGTTTTGTTTTTGTTATTCTTTTTTGTTGTTGTTTTATTGTTGTTGCTGATGTTGTTGTTGTTGTTGCTGTTTGCTGTTAAATATATCTGTTTAATTTCTTCTTTGCTGTTGTCGTTGTTGCTGCTGCGTTGTTGTTGTTTCTTTGTTGTTTTTGTTGTTTGCGTTGTTGTTGTTGTTGCTTGCTGTTGCTGTTGTTGTTGCTTGCCGTTGCTGTTGTTAATAACAAGTTTTGTTGTTTCTTTGTTATTTTTATTAAGCTGCTTTGTTGTTGTTGTTGTTGTTTGTTGTTTTTGTTGTTTTGTTGTTGTTGTTGTTGTTTGTTTCATATGCTATTGGGGTTTTTGGTTATTTTGCTTATTATTGTTTCTTTGCTGTTGTTGCTTCATTTCTGATGTTGCTTTTTGTTGTTGCTGCTTGTTGGTTAAGAAAGCTATTGTTTGCTTGTTGTTTCATTGTTTCTTTGTTGTTTCCTTTGTTGTTTATGTTGTTGCTTGCTCTTTGGGTTTTGTTGTTGTTGTTGTTGTTGTTGTTGTTGCTGTTGTTGCTAATGTTTTTATTGTTTTTGTTGCTGTTGCTGCTGTTGTTGTTTTTGTTGTTGTTGTTTCTGCTCTTTTATTGTTTCTTTTGTTGTTGTTGCTTGCTGTTGTTTTTGTTGTTGCTGTTGCTTTGTTGGTTTGTTGTTGTTGCTTTTGTTGCAGTTTTTTGTTGTTGTTGTTCTATTGTTGCTGTTGTTGTTGTTGTTGCTTGGCTGTTGTTGTAGTTGTTGCTTTCATTTATAGTTTTTGTTGTTGTTGTTGTTGTTTCATTGGTTGTTGTTTTTGTTGTTGGTTGCCGTTTCTTGTTGTTGTTGTTAAGTTCGTAGCCAATAGTTGTTGGTTCCTTTTGTTGTTGTTGTTGTTGTTGTTGCTAAGGTAATGTTGCTTGAAGTTGTTGTTATTGTTGTTGTTGGTTATTGTTGTTGCTGTTGGTTTTTGTTGTTTGCTGTTTTGCTGTTGTTATAGTTGTTGTTAGTTTGTTTTCGGTTGTTTTCGGTTGGTTCATCATTATTATCAGATGAAGGATCGTTGTTCCTGTTGTTGTTGGTTTTGTTGCTGTTTCTGCTGCTGGTACTTCTGCTGTTTTTTTCTTGCTTCTGTAGTTGTTGTTTCAATGTTGTTGCTGTTGTTTCTGCTGTTGTTGCAGCTGTTTGCTTGGTGTTCCTGTTGTTGTTGCTGCTGCTGCTTGCTTGTTGTTGTTGTTGTTGTTACTTGTTGTTGTTTGTTTTTGTTGTTTTTTTCATTATTGTTTTGCTGTTTATGCTTTGTTGTTGTTGTTTGTTTTTGTTGTTATTGTTGTTGTTGTTGCTGTTCGTTGTTGTTGCTTGCTGCTGTTGTGTATAGGATTGATAATTTGACTTTGCTGTTACTTGTTTTTGCTTAAGCTGTTGTTGCTGTTGTTTTTTGTTGTTGTTGCTTGTTTCTTTGTTGTTGTTGTTGTTGGTTGTTTTGTTGCCGTTGTTCCTTTTTTTGTTTGCTGTCAAGTTTTGTTGTTGTTGCTTGCTGATGTTGTTGTTAAGTGCTTAATATATTTGTTGCTGTTGTTGTTTTTGTTGTTTCTTTTCGTTGTTTTGGTTGTTGTTGTTGTTTCGTTGTTGTTGTTGGTGTTGCTCGTTTCTTTTGTTGTTGCTGTTCTTTTGTTGTTGTTGTTGTTTTCGTTGTTGTTAAGTTGTTGTTGATGTTGTTGTTGCTGCTTTTGTTGTTGTTAGGTTGTTGTTGGTCTTTGTTTTTTGTTGTTGTTGTTGTTGTTGTTGTTGTTTTTGTTGTTTTTGCTGTTGTTGTTGTTGTTGTTGTTGTTTTTGTTGTTTTTGTTTTGTTTTTGTTGTTGTTTTTGTTGTTGTTGCTTGTTGTTGTTTTTGTTGCTTGTTATTATTGTTAATATTATTTGCTGTTGTTGTTACTTTGGTTGTTTTTGTTGTTTTGCTGTTGTTGCCATTGTTGCTGTTGCTGTTGCTGTTGCAGCTGGACTTTCCAATGTTGTTGTTGCATGGACTTGTTGTTGTTGTTGTTGTTATTGTTGTTGTTGTTTCTTGTTGTTGTTGTTGTTTTTTGATTTATAAGTTGTTGTTGTTGTTGTTGTTGTTGTTGTTGTTAAGTTGTTGTTGTTGTTAAGTTGTTGTTGTTGTTTTTGCTGTTTTTTTTTTTGTTGTTATATTGTTTTGTTGTTGCTGTTGCTGTTGTTTGTTGTTGTTTGTTGTTGTTGTTTTGTTGTTGCTGTTGCTGCTTGTTTTGTTGCTTGTTGCTCCTTTTTGTTGTTGTTAGTTGTTGTTGCTAGTTTCTATTGTTGTTGTTGCAGTGGCTTTCCATTGTTGTTGTTGCACTAGACTTTCCTGTTGTTGTTGTTTTTGTTGTTGTTAGTTGTTTTAGTGCTGTGGCTGTTGTTGTTGTTGTTGTTGTTGTTGTTGTTTTTTTGTTGTTGTTGTTCTTTTTGCTGTTTTCAAAGCTCATTGCTAATTATTGTTGTTGTTGTTCATAATATTATATTATTTATTACGTTTCGTTTTATACAAGTTTTATATTGCTTCATTGGGTTCATATTATTGCTTGATTTCCTATTCACTTCTTTTGTTGTTTCTATTGTCATTATTGTTTGGTTGTTGCTTGTTTCCTTTGTTGTTTCTTGTTTGCTCATGCCTGTCTATGTTGGTTGTTGTTGTTGTTGTTGTTGTTGTTGTTGCTGTTATTGTCATTGTTGACTTAATATTTTGTTATTTTGGCTGGTTTCGCTCTTGCTTGTTCCTTATTGTTTCGACGCCTTGTCGCGTGCCTTTTGATGCGGTAGCTGCTTTGCTGTTGCTGCTTGCTGTTGTTGTTGTTGTTGTTGTTGATGTTGTTCGTTGTTGTTGGTATGCTTGCTAAAATCATAAAGCAAATAGTTCCTTTTGGCATTTCTTATATTTATTTTTTTTGCTTAATAAATACTATAGTTTTGGATCTCGTGAAGTAATTAAAAAAGGATTTTAAATTAAGCTGTTATAAAAATAATCTTATTGTTTGTTGTTTCTGTTGTCACAGAGTTTTACTTTTTAAAGATTTCGTTTCAGTCTTTTGAAGATTGGAATGATTGTCTTTCGTTTTGGTTTGATGGTCTTTCGTTTTCGTTTGTTTTTGAGATCTGACCTCCCACCGACCACGGGTGCCATCTCTCCTAGCTGTTTTTGCGTTTGTTGTTGTGTTATTGTTAATTTTCTTTGTTGTTGTTGTTTTGTTGTTGCTATTGTTTTTGTTGTTGTTTCTTTGTTTTTGCTGTTGTTGCTTGCTTGTTGTTTTTGTTGTTGTTGTTCTTTAGTGCCATGCTAATGCCTGCTATTTCTTATGCTATATTTGCTGTTGTTGTTGTTGTCGCTGGTGCTGCTGCTGTTCTTGATCTTTTCTTGTTTTGTTGTTGTTGTTTGCCTTTTATTGCCTTTGTTGTTTTGTTGTTTTCATGTTTTTCTTGTTGTCTTGTTGTTTCTAGTTATTGTTGTTGTTGTTGTTTTTGCTTTGTTGTTTTGTTGTTGTTTGTTGCTTTGTTGCAACTATAAGTTGTTTTTGTTGTTTTTGTTGTTGCTGTTGCTGTCGTTGTTGTTGTTGGTGTTGTAGTTGGTGCTTAAGCTGTTATTGCTTGTTGCTTAAGTTGATGTTTGGTTGCGTTAAGCTGCTTGCTGCGTTGCTTGCTGCTAAGTTACTGTTGTTGTTGTTCTTGTTTTTTTGTTGTTTTATTTGTCGTTTCTTTGTTTTTTCACGTTCTTGTCGTTGCTGTTAAGTTATTGTTGCCGTTGCTTTGTTGTTTGTTGGTTGTTTGCTGTTGTTAAGCTGTTGTTGCTTGGTTGTTAAGTTGTTGCTTGCTGTTGTTTTTGGTTGCTTCGTTGTTTTCTGGTTGTTACTTGTTTCTTTGCTTGCTTGCTGCTTGCTTGCTGTTTTGCTCGTTGTTGCTTGTTTCTGGTTGCCGTTCGCTGTTGTTTTGTTGTTGTTTTTGTGTTGTTGCTGCTGTTGTTGTTATGTTGTTGTTGTTGTTGTTGTTGTTGTTGTTGTTTTGTTGTTGTTGTTGTTGTTGTTGTTGTTGTTGTTGTTTTTGTTGTTGTTGTTGTTGTTGTTGTTGTTGTTGTTTTGTTTTTGTTGTTGTTGTTTTTTTTTTTTTGTTGTTGTTTTTCTAACATTCTGGTCGCTGTTGCTGATGCTAAGTTGTTGTTGCTGTTAAGTTGTTGTTGTTTCTTTGTTGCCTTTGCCGTTGCCAGCCGCAGAGGCTTGCCGGCTGCCGCTGCCTGAGTGCCTGATATTTACATTTCGCCTTATAGCTGTTGGTTGCCGCCATCGCTCCGTCGCTGGCGCCTGGGTCGCTGCTTTATTGGTTCATGGCTGTTGTTGTTGCGTTTGCCTTTTTGCTAGTTTCTCATCTTCATTGCTTGCTTATTATTTCCTTAGAATCAATCCATATTGCAACGTTTCTTAACTTGCTTGCTTGCTTGTTTTTGTTGTTGTTGTTGTTTCTTTGTTGTTGTTGTTGTTGTTGTTTTTTCTTTCAAGGATTTAAAACTAAATATTATTAAACAAAAATATACAGGTTAAGCAAATAATGGTTTCCATATCCGTAGAATTATGTTTTTAAAAATTAAATAAATTAAAAAAATATCTATATTAATTTTATACAAAGATATACTAA